>CATIWQ010859143.1:0-46812 GCA_949673415.1 Euphorbia schlechtendalii | reverse complement strand
TATCAATACATATTATTTTCTTTATCCTTTTTCCCTATTTGATCTTTAGAGCTAGTCCTTCCCTGTGGGATCGATATCTTTTAAAACTACATCGCAATTGTATACTTGCAGTTATCATCATTTTTCTATTTGATAAGAGGTACTGACAACACCTATACCTTACGTGAACAAGTTCTTGGCGCCATTGATATTTAGCCAAACTCTTCGCTTAAAAGTTATTAAACTTTTCAATAGAAAAGTGACGAACAATGCCGGCTTCAACTTTACCCCTACGTTCTTCAAGAAGTTGTGCAGTATTAAAAAGAACAAGGGGGATGACCATTACCAATTCGCAAAGCATAATTTCAAGGAGTTTTGGTTTTATATCCGGATCAATGATAGCTACCCTACTTTTCCCACCGAGTGGTCGATTGAGAAACCGGCTAACATTTCTGGCAAAGCCCGCCGGGTTCATGATCCTAGGATAGAGTTTTTCAAATGGTTACATCCTAATATGTGGAGGTTGAATACCGCCGCATGGGCTTCTATCCAAGGGCATCACTTGATTGCTCGTGACCCGGTTTGAAATGAAGTTATATATTTGTAGACTCATGATCCTCCAACTGGTACTCACTCCCTATTTGCTTTTGTTTTGCTTTTATTTCTTTAGGCATGTCAACTCCTGAACAAATGGCTGCTGATCTTTTAACCGCTAAGAAGAAGGCTATGAGCAACAAGTGGTCCAGGCCGGTTGCTCTCAAGGTAGGCGAATCATCCCGGCCAGAGGCGGGAAAAGCAAGTAAGCCGGCTTCCAAGAAGCAAAAAACTGCTCAGGTATCAGCATGCCTTATTATTTTCCTTTGTTTTAGTTATCCTTGCATTTACCGCTTTCTTCTTGAGTCATTCATTTTTCCTTATCTTTTTAGGTAGCTGAAGTGGCTGCTCAGCCACAAGGTGAAGCTCCACCAAAATACTCGTTGGTGGAGGTGTTTGTGAGGGAAGCGTCGGATGCCAACTGCAGAGATCTCAGGGTCCAATCCCTTCTCAAAAGCTGCTTTCCTCTTCCTAAGGATGAGAAAAAGCTGAAAGAAGAGGCGACGACCGTTTTGTCAACCATCCTCTTTCAAGATCTTACTTTAGTAAGTGGTTTTAATGCGGTTTTGTTTGAACTTCACCACCCGGTTTAATTAAAATAAATTTGCTTTTAGGTGATGTCAAGGATGAGTGAGCTCATACGGCGAGCTCGCAAGGACTCCCGCTTTGAAATGAAATACCAACTGGCTGCATCCCAAATCAAGGACTTGGAGGCTAAGGTTTCTTCTGCCAATAGGAAAGCGAGGCAGGAGGCTAAAACAGCGGCTGCCAAGATTGCTGAGCTTGAGCTAAATTTTGCAAAGGTGGAGGAGGAGAGGAAGAAAGCAGTGATAGCGGCAGAAGTGATCACCAGCCGGCTCTTGGAATGCAGCTACTTGTATGGTGAGAGGGTATTGCTCGCGAGCCAAGCGCTTCATCCGGACATACCAGATGATTTTGTCATGGACGTTGAATTCTCAAGTTATGAAGACTTGGATGCACATCACAGGGAGACAGAGTGCCAAGTAGTTGCTAATCAAGAGGCTGATAAGGAAACACCGAGTGGCGAGGGATCAGTTCTTCCGCAGCTGGATGGAGATGTTGATGAGCCGTGTGCCGGCACTCTGCCTTCTCAGCAGTCTTAGCAATTTTTGTTTTTAATTTGTAATTTCTGAGCCTGTGTGGCTGATATATTTATAAGCCGTTTGAGGCTATCCGATCTTTATATGATCATTATTAATATGAATTATCACCTTTTTGCTATTGTTACTTTTATTTTGTTTGTTGCATTACTTTTATTTTATGCGTTTATCAAACAAAAGTGGAAAATAAAAAATTTAAAGCGAACCGTCTTTTAAATGCGTGAAAGGGGCTAAATTAACTTCTGCATTGAGCTGAGTAGTGTTTGGTGGGAGCCGGGTGCGTGAAGCCCATGTGCTCTACCGTCCGTTTGAGGACATAGTTTGTACAGGGAGCCGGGTGAGCTAGGCCCGTGTGCTTAACCTTCTGTTTAAGGATATTTGCTTGTGTAGGCTACATTTATTCCTTTAAGAACTTTTTGCAAGATATGAGCGAATTCAGATAGTGTGATCAGCATTATTAAACACGTCTTTTTATTAGAAAGAGTTAAAACATTAGGACGGTATCCATTAGTCCGTTATCCGGCATGTTATATGTTTGGGGACGAGTGCTCGTCTTTTGAGAGAGTGCACGACCCATTAGCCCGTCATTTGGCTTAAGACATATTGGGGATGGGTGCGTGTCTTTTCAGAGAGTGCACCACCCATTAGCCCATCTTTTGGCTCAAGACTTATTGAAGTATTTTTTGAGAGATGCTATGTTCCAAGTTCTTGGCAACTTTTTTCCATCCATTCCCTTCAATTTGTAGGTAACCGGTCCAATGACTTCATCCACCACGTAGGGGCCTTCCCAGTTGGCTCCTAGCTTGCCTTTTCCTTCGAGTTTTTGAGAGGCTGTTGTATCTCTAAGGACTAAGTCCCCTTTTCTGAGCCGTATTTCTTTGACTCTTTTGTCATGGAATTTTGCAATTCGGGCTTTGTATGCTGCCATCAGAATGTAAGCCAGTTCCCTCCTTTCTTCTAAGTTATCCAAGTGATGGAGTAAGTTGATGTGGTTCTGTTCCTCGTTATAGAATTGAACCCGATCCGATGGAGCTCCAATCTCAACTAGTATAACCGCCTCAACTCCATGGACTAGAATGAAAGGTGTTTCCCTAGTAGGCTTGCATGGAGTTGTCCTGTATGACCACAGCACGTTGTTAAGCTCTTCATCCCATGCCCCTTTTCTTCCTTCCAACCATCTTTTGAGACCTTCGCTAAGCGTTCTGTTGGTAACTTCCGTCTGGCCGTTCGTTTGGGGGTGAGAAATGGATGAGAAATGTTGTTAAATTTTCAGCTCGCTGCAGAAGTCTTTGAATTTAGATGCTATAAACTGTGACCCATTGTCTAAGATGATCTTTTGTGGTACACCGAAACGGATAATGATGTGGTACCATACAAAGTTAATAACTCGTTTGGGACTGATGGTACTCACTGCAAGTGTTTCTACCCACTTTGAGAAATGATCTATCGCCACAAGGATGAATTTTTTCTGCCGGATCGCTGTGGGCATTGGTTCGGCTATGTCAATTCCCCATGTAGAGAATGACCATCCTGTGTATATGGGTCTTTGCACGGCGTGGGGTACATGGGACTTCCTTGCATGAATTTGACATTGATGGCAAGTCCGGACGTATTCTTCTGTATCAATGTTCATGGATGGCCAATAATACCCAAAAATCTTCATGCGGCGGATGAGCGTCTCAGTCGCTTGGTGTGATCCACAGGCTCCTTCATGCATTTCAGCTATAATGTACCTACCAGCTTCAGGCGTAACGTATCTAAGCCATGCGTCTATGTGAGAACGTCGGTAAAGTTGGTTGTTGATAACCGCATATCTTGATGACTGTCTCACTATCTTTGTCGCTTCAGATTTATCCTCTGGTAGTTGATCATGTACCAGGTAGTCAACGATTAGTTTCATCCATCCTAGCTCTTCTTGTTCTAAGAGCATGACACCTTTTGGATTATTTGAAGGGGTTTGGATTACTTCGAATGGGTATTGAAGTGATTTCCAATCGTCCTTTGATGAGGCTATTTTTACGAGTCAGTTCGCCTCTTCATTTTCCATTCGGGATATGTGCTCCACTTTCCAGGCGATTCCCTTGGCTTCTAACTTAGCGGTTAGCCCACGTACCTTTTCAAGATACTTCATCATCCCAGCTTCTTTGGTGGCAAAATTCTTATTGATCTGGTTTGACACAAGCTTTGAATCGCTCCTTATTCTTAAGCGATCTGGAGAAATTTCCCGAATGAGCTCAAGCCCTTTGATCATTGCTTCGTATTCAGCCTCATTGTATGTGGCTGGATAAGCAAGTTTGGCAACGTAAGTGAATTTTACTTTCTCTGGCCCATTGATCACAACACCTATCCCTGCTCCTTCTAGCGACGAGGCTCCATCCACGTAGACAGTCCATTCTTTTGTTTTTAGCGTATCATCTTTATCAAGTCCTGCAAACTCGGTCAAGAAATCTACCAAAACTTGTGCTGTGAGAGCTTTGCGAGCCTCAAATCTTATGTCAAATTCACCTAGGCGGACAGCCCACTTTGTTAGCCGTCCAAACGTTTCAGGTCTCTGCAAGACTTTCTTCAAAGGGTAGCTTGTTCTCACAACTATCGTGTGACCCTGGAAGTATGGGCGAAGATGGGTGGTCGCGGAGATGAGTGCTAATGCCAATTTTTTGATTCTTGGATATCTTGTCTCAGCATCCCTTAGTGTTTTACTGGTATAGTAAACCGATTGTTGTCCGCTTTCATCTTCCTTCACCAAAACTGACCCGACCGCTTCGTCAGTTACAGCTAAGAACACACACAATGTTTCACCCTTTTCAGGCTGGCTAAGCAATGGTGGGGATCCAAGTAATATCTTGATGTCGTCAAAAGCTTGTTGGCACACTTCATTCCATTTGAATGACTGGTCTCGCTTGATGGCTTTGTAAAATGGAAGGCATTTCTTGGCAGAGAAAGAGATGAACAGCCCTAATGCATTGATCCGGCCGTTGAGCCTTTGAACCTCTTGGAGCGTTTTTGGTGGTTGTATATTAATGATCGCTTGAATCTTTTCAGGGTTTGATTCAATCCCTCTCTGAGATATGAGATATCCCAAGAACTTACCCCCTTCAACTCCGAAAGTGCATTTATCCGGGTTTAGCCGGAGCTGGTACTTTTGCAATATCTTGAAGACGGCTCACATGTCAGCCGCGTGGGTTTCTTTAGATCTGCTTTTAACAATCATGTCATCTACATAAACTTAGACCGTGTGCCCAATCATGTCTTTGAACATATCTATCACCAGTCGTTGGTATGTTGCTCCAACATTTTTTAACCTAAAGGGCATGACCGTGTAGTAGTAGGTTCCATCATGGGTGATGAAAGTAGTTTTCTCTTAATCATCCGGATTTATTACGATCTAGTGGTATCTTGACTTGGCGTCAAGAAAGGAGTAGATAGCGAATCCTGCGATTGCGTCTACCAACTGATCGATACTAGGGAGTGGGAAACTATCCTTTGGTGTGGCTTTGTTAAGATCAGTGAAATCAATGCACATTCGCCATAAACCATTCGCCTTCTTCACTAGAATCACGTTTGCAAGCCAATCCAGGTAGCGAACCATCCTGATGTGGCCTGCTTCCAAAAGCTTCTTTATTTCTGCTTTAATCGCCTTTTGCCTTTCAGGGGTGTAGTTTCTCTTTTTTTGTTTGACTGGGTTGGAATCGAGGTGGAGGTAGAGTTTATGTGTGATGACCTGTAGGGATGCTTGGTATGTCATTGTTCTCCTAAGAGAAGGTATGCTCTTCTTCTTTAAGGACTTGGCATATGTTAGCCTTTGTTCGTCTGTCAAGGTCTTTAGCTATCTTCACCTGCTTTCCTGTTGAGATCATATATACTTCTAAGCTCCCAATTGGTTCAGTCTTTTTATTATCTTTGGTTGACTTGTCACTTGATTCATTCTTGAGCGAATCCAAGTATGTCTCGTGAGCCACTTGGGGGTTTCCCACCATAACAGCTTCTCCTCGTGTGGTGGGAATCGTCATTACCAGCTTGTTCATAGATATCAATGAGTCAGAATCTACCAGAAAAGGCCTTCCTAGAATGATATTGTATGCAATGGGGATGTTAGCAATAATGAATTCTACTTGTGCTCTCCACGTATGCTCTCTATCTCCCAATTCAACTTCTAGATTTACCTGTCCCAAAGCTAGGACCGTGTGACCACTTAGCCCTACGAGTGGTGAATAACTGGGGAACATGCGGTTCTCTGAGATGTGCAGTTGAGTCAGGGCCTTTCTGGTGATTAGGTTTACTAAACTGCTAGTGTTAACTACAACCCGTTTGACCGTGTAGCCCTCAACACCAGCTTCTATGATAAGTGGGTCTGGCCTTGGGCGCTTGACCATACTGTATCTGGTAAAGAGGTTTGCTTCCTTGTTGTCAGATGTCTTCTCTGTCTGCCTTGGTCATTTTGAAGGTTACAGTGACTGCGTCCCACCATCAATCATCAGAATGACTCTTTTATTTCACTGTTTGGGTGTCTGTCATTTTCCCGTCCTCCTTTGTCTTCCTTGTTTGATCGCTTAGTGATGCCTTTTACAAATTGCTCTAATTTACCCTCCTTAATGAGCTGGTGGATCTCAACGGCTAGTACTCGACAATCATCAGTGTGATGACCCTTGGCCCTGTGGAATTCGCAGTACTTGTTCACGTCTCGTCCCAACCTGGCATCGGCATTCACCTTTGGGTAACGCAGGCTTCTCTTATCGTTACTCTTTTGGACGGCGATCAAGATGTCACTCAAAGGTGCGTTTAATAATGGTCTGCTGTTTGTAACGGGGTTGATGTAATCTCTTCGATCGGATGACTTCTTATCCCTCCGCCGGCTGGATCTCAGTTTTTCAAACCTTGAGTCGTTATTTGTGACCGTGTGGCTTTCTCTTGGTCTTTGTAACTCATCGATTTCAATGTGCCCCTACGCTATGATCATCATTTGTTGGAGGTCAGCTAGGTTCCTTTGGACTATCTCTGTCCTTAGTCGCTCACTTCGAGTTCCACTTATCATGGCTTCCTTCACCGTATTGAAATCAATGTTCCGGACTTGAAGGCAAGCCCGGTTGAATCGCTCAATATAGCCTCGTAACGACTCGCCTTACCCTTGTTTTATCCCATGAAGTGTTTGTGAGGAGGTTCCAACCGGTATGGAGCCAATGAATTGTGTACAAAATTTCTGTTGGAGTTCTTCCCACCCATTGATTGACCCGGCCGGAAGCGCGTTGAACCAGTAGGCAACTGGTCCAATCAGCATATTCTGAAAATAACGGCATGCGTGCGACTCAGAGACATGCGCCATATCCATCTTATTTTTGAAGGTTTTGACATGGGTCTTAGGATCCGTGTCACCGCTATAGTTGTCAAAGTGGGGGATTTTGAAGTATGGGTTAAGCAGCTCATTCTGAATCCTGGCGGTGAATGGAGAGTAGGATGCTGTTAATAGGGGCTCATGGAGGGTAACAGTAAAGTGGTTTAGCACCTCTTTGAACATTTTCACAAACTCCGGATCGTTGACATAGCTCTTTCCTGACCTTTGTGACACCGGGTGAGGAAGAGGCGTTGAATAACTAGGTGGAGGACGAAGCATCCCTCCACTGTTCCACGGATTGTAATACGTTGGTGGGATCACTCCATTCGAGTGGTCAAACGGTGAGTTGCTGTGGATTGGGTTAGGGATTTCCGGACACCTCGCCAATCCTGTCAACTCTTCCCAAGAAGGGACGGATTGATCGTCGTTGTTTGTCCCTATTTCATGGGATGTGTTGATCCGGCCCTGTTGCAGTGAGACTGAGTGGACGGATGGCCTTTGTTGTAATGTTGTAAATATGGGCGGAACAAATGGCTCTGTTGTTGAGAATGTGCCAGATGTTGGAAATAGCCCTGGCCGGATGAGTTGAGACCTCCCATCAGGACTGGTGGGATGATACCCTATATCAAGCCGCATAGGCTAATATCCTATGGTAGGATAATTATAATGAACTCCACTGATCGTGTGGCCAGCCATAGAAGTTCCTTCTGAATTATTCAACAGGCCAAACAAGTTGCGTCGTATTTGGCTCTGAACTTTTGGCGTCATATGGTATTGCTATGCCATACTTTCGAAGAAGGTGACACTGTTGCTAGTTGGTGGGGTGTGGACATTTGAGTGTTGAACGTTATGTGATGTCATGGTTACCGTGGTGGACATCATCGCCGTGGATGTGGAAGAGAGTTACGTGTCTCCACTTCCAGCTTTGTGAATTTCATCCGCCATGATGGGTCTTTTGAGTGTTCGATCAATAGAACAAAAGTGTTGAGATTTATGGAACAAAATTCTTCTTTTATTCCACACTCACCGCACCACTGAAAGTCTAGTCCATGAACGTGTTGATCACGTGCTTGCTTTCAGATGTTGATCATGTCTTTCCGCCTCGTACGGTGGTCGGAATCTGCAAGATAAAAAGATGGTGACTATGGGGGCTAGCCGAGTGACCGGCGTAGCCTCTCCGATGCCTAAGTTAGCAACGGATTTAAGAGAGGAGGCAATAAGTAAAGAGAGAAGAGAATAATAGAAGTGAATGTACCTCTTTTGGGTGATTTGAGGGCCTTTATATAGGAAGTGGATGAGCCTTGATTATGTAAGCATCCACTAGTGATGTAGACATCCACTAGCAATGTGGGCATCCAATGTTGCTTGTCTTCTTTTGGTTCGTTGATGGACCGTGTCGCCATTCGATAGTTGACGTTGACCGGCAGGATGGAAAGTTAGATTGTCATGCAGCAGCTTATCCATCCAGCCGGGTGGACAGTATATCAACCTGGTGGAAGGATTCTGGTGATATGTTGTGTCCTATTGCTCAGCCGGATGGTGTTATACGCTGGCTCATTTACACATGCTGGGTTATCACCTGTCACTATTATAATCTAACTGCTCTCATGATTATCTTCAAAAGTTTGGTAAAATTGCTCCATGTAAGTCCTTATAGCAGGTTTGTAGAGTCTCATACTATACAGTGCAATACATTCACGGTGAAACGATAAAAATTTAACACGTGGCTTGAAAGTTGTTATTGTAATACAAAAAACGTGAAACAATAAAAATTTGACACGTGGCTTGAAAGTTATTATTGTTAATGGTTGAGAGCTAGGTATAGGCGGTGCTATAGTACCTTTTAACAGTACAACCGTTGAGAATTCTCAAAAGGGAAGGGTTTGTAGTACATCTAGGAATCTTAAACTGGCTCAAAGCAGCCCCAGTTTCTATAAAATACTCCAAAATTTTCTTGAAACTTCCTCTTTCAACTATTTTAAGCTCAAGTGGACCAATTGAAGCTGCTTTTCTTGACACTACATACCCATAATCAACGAACGATTCATCCATTACATTGCAACATTCACCAATGACTTCTTCTACCACTTCTCCTTTAATTTCCCAGTAAATAACATAGTGCCCTGGCAGCTTCTCGACTTCGGCATGGCTTGTGAAATCAACAAGTTCAGCTTTTGCCTTGCTTGTTAAAACTCGAACTCCTTTTTCTACTGCAATTTGAAGGTCCTTTTCACTGTTCTTGTCTATGTTCACTGTTAGTATCAGCTTTCTTCTGCATATGAAGCTCAGTTTCGGTGTCCCTTTGTGGAACCCCGCCACTTCGACTACATCTCCGAGTCTGCATCTATATAGCCCTGAAAAAATTATGTTACAGACATCGGTACTACTGATCGATATAATGCGCGTGACGATAAAAGCAGTTCACCTGTAAATGTAGTGAGGATAATCTCATATTGTTGGCCGGCCTTAACTTGGGATAGAGGAACAGGTTGATCTTCAACGTAATGATCAAATGCAGAACCAAAGATATAATCTTGTTGACTCTGTCTACGTAGCGGGATGAATTCGAAGTAAGAAAAAGTCGGTATAACTGCAAAAGTAACATCTTCAGGGGGCGAAATAGGATCGATATTAACACCGATCCAGCTCTCCGTTGATCCATAATCAGCATTTACTAGTGGCACTTTCCCACCTGTATAATGCCTTAATTTTTTCAAATAAGGCAGCATTGATCCTGTCATTATTGAATAAACGTACTTAGCGTTAGGCCATAGCTCAGGAATTAACCCGAACCAATCAACATTTTCAAGCCTCCCGCAACTCTCTTCAAGTCTTGACCCCAACCCCGGATTCGGGTTCTTTTTAATGATCTCCAGAACTGAGTTCCTCAATGTAGGGTTAGTGATTATTGAACGGTTTAAATTCCCTTGTTTGATGTCGTTGCAAATGTCTTGCCATTGTTCTTCAAATGATCTCAAAGCTTGGACTATGCTGTAAGCGAAAGTCGAGGCTATGTACTCAATCTGATCATGAAATAATAGGCCAAGAAGAAGATGACAGTAAGTTGATTGCTTGTAATCGCTACAAGAAATAACTTCTTGTGGACTGGATGTGAATGATTTGGTGTTTTGTTGTTTGATTTTGAATTCCTGACTCGCGTAAACATGAGTTGTTGCAGTTCCTACAGTTAATCCTCCTTTTGTTTTGAATTGTTTGCTGCTATATATGAATTCTAACACCTTTCCCCATTCCTTTATTGGATAGACCCTATATCAATGCAAGAGGAAAAAAAACAATGAATCAGCAAGGAAATACTTGAGTGAATATTAATGGGCGGTAATTACAAAATTTATTCCAAGTACTTGCCTTTTATTTCAAAGGACATATTCTTTATATTGTAATTTCCTGAATTTTTATTGGTTTTGCTCCTTGTTTAATGTTATAGTTGCAATTTACTTTTAAATACTAAATATAGTTAATTATAATTTTTAATTTGTACAATACTTTTTAAATAAAATAAAGGAGCTCAATTATTTTTCTTCATATATTATTTTCGTAAGGATTTTAAAAATTCATGACCAGTGTGTGTGTATACATATATTCAAAGTAAAAAACATGCAATACAAGTTATATATTTTTGACTCAACACAAAACAATTTGTTGTAAAATAAATTTTGGTGGTTAAGAGTATATTTCGAAACAAAATATAAGCAATTTTTGCAGCAACATGTAAAAACTCTTTAAATTGCTGCATAAAGTTATTATAACAAGTCGTATATTTCTAGCAACGAAAGTTATTGCTACCAAATATTGAATTCATCGTAGTGATGGTCTCTTTTAGGGCATTTGCAAATGTGTAAATGCGCAAGGTTTTTTAAGTAACTTCTCTGTGTAATGTTACCATACAAGTTACTTCTTGAAAAAGTAAAGATCAATTTCTTTGAAAATTCAATTTAAAAGAAAGTTTCCAACCAAAGGGCATAGTTAATTGTGGGTGATTATGGGTTACAAAAGAAAGGAAAAGGAAAATAGTAAGTAAGTGTGATAAGGTAAATACCTTGATCTGTAGGCCGCTGACAAGGTAAAAATCTGAAGAGTGGTCAGAGAGCTATGGCCTGTGAAAGGAACGTACTTTTGTCTACCTTCTGTGGTTCCAGAGCTACAATTTAATTCATTAACAATACATTATTATTTTCTACCGATTCATGGAGCTTTAGCGAGTGAAATTCAGTAGTGAACCACTGAAGATGTGGCACGACTCGAGCCAGTTTTGGTTCAGCAACAGCATTCCAAAGAGGGCTCTAACAACGCTTTAATTTAACGGCGTGACTTGCAACGTAAGTACGTACCTTAAACTGAGAGAAGTAAGCTGGTGTTGTGTGAGCAAAGGAGAGGTTTCCCCATCAGCAATTCTTTGAATGAAAGGCTCCAAATCTTTATGACAAACAACAGGGACCAAACTAGTATAAAGACATTCCAATGCTGAATCTTCCATTTCTTCAATCTTTACATCTCCTAACCATTTCTTGAGGTACTCTACTTCGGAATTCTGTTCAAGAATCCGCCGGAGAGTTTGCCGTTGAACCACCCCGGCCATCTCGGAAACATGGTCGAACCAAGAGATTATGTTGTCAGAACATTCATGCTTGGTTTCTCCCATACTATTATTGGGTACTGTTGCTTCTTCCATACAAAGCAAGTGTACTACTACCTTCTTGATATATTTAAATACAACTTGTGGTGATATTGAGTTAGTTATATGATCTAACAGTAAAAAATGCCCATCTCCTAATTTCAATTCATTGTTACCATTAACTCAAGTTCTCAAATTTTTTAATCCAAGTTGTACAACTCTGAAGGCTAGTTTGATTATGTTTTCCCAAACTGATTTTTTGAAAATCTCTATTTTCAAACTTTTTCTATAAGTAATGGAGGTAATTTTTGAAATACAAGTCAAACAATTCCTAATTAAATCGTATGAAAGATCAAACTATGTTATTCAAAGTCAAAATATGTAATTTTATAAAAAATTTGTGAGAGCAATTTATTAAAATAATAATTTGAAAAACAATATCAAACAAGACATAAGTTAGAAAACTTAAAACCCTCCAATTACCTATATGTAGTACACTGTGAGAACTAACTCAACTGAATTATCATAACATTTTATCGCTAGATTTAGGAGATACTTATACGATGGAAAATTTATAAAATGACATATTCATGTTAAAACAATTGTCCTCGCATTTTTTTTTAATTTTCTTCAAATTTTTTGGCAATGAACTAACTTCATCTAAAGTTTTTTTTTTATAGATAACTTCATCTAAAGTTAATTTGAAAGAAATTGTGAATTTCAAGGAACTGCGAAGCTAATGCATTTATTTAATAAAACACTAAATTATCCACAATAAAATTGGTACGATATTTTCTGGACCGCATGAGATGCACCGTGAGTTACAAAAAATATAGATGTTTTAAGTTGGTTAAAATCAAAGAGAGATTTTTTATAGAAGAATAATGGAGAAGGGACCAAAACCAACCTGCCTTGACAGCTTTGCCTGCTCTCTCTTTAGTTTTTGTCTATCTATTTTTTTTTTTTTTTTGTTTCATTTTGTTCTCGTACACATCACATTTATTGACTGACACCTACTTGCCCCCACTTCTAAATATATTTTTCTTAAATAATCATATACTACTTAATATAATGATTTTGCATTTCAAATCCATCCGGAATTATTTTTATTTGGTTCTCCATTTTCCCCCGTTGCCATGGTCAGTTTGCATTAACCTGAAGTGCGACGGTTTATAGCTTACACGTTTTAAGAAACAT
Organism: Euphorbia schlechtendalii; assembly: GCA_949673415.1. Taxonomy (NCBI): domain Eukaryota; kingdom Viridiplantae; phylum Streptophyta; class Magnoliopsida; order Malpighiales; family Euphorbiaceae; genus Euphorbia; species Euphorbia schlechtendalii. The sequence continues at coordinate 33,959 of CATIWQ010859143.1, read as the reverse complement.
GATAAAATAATGTGAAAGAATGAAAATATTAATTTAAAATAAAAACTTCCAGATGCTATTTTTTATTTAATATTTATTTAAACATTTTTCAAATTTGTTGAATTTTTTTTTTCAATTAAAGAGACCCTTAAGCCCAGTCCTGGCCTTTGTTCTTATATCTTCAAGCTTTTTGAACTTCCGAATTGATCTAGTAAGAGATTCGCTACATAATGAATACAAACGCAGATGAAGTTCTGACCATTTGTCAGAGAAAAAAGAATGAATGAATCGTGTAGGATTAGGAAGAAATTCTTTGATTTCTTCCGGAAGTAGATGATTATTCATTTCCTTCTCACATTCCCCGAATAGTTGGGACATTGAGGAATATCCAGAAAGGCATTTAGGGAATCGTTCTGATTCTATCTTTATTCGTTCCGTTTGAATCTCATCTCACAACTCAACCTACATAATCAACTAAGATGTAAATTGTCCATTATATATCTCTTCGTATATATATGATGATAAAATAAATATTTGCAAATTTCTTGATGTGGGAAAGATATAATAAAAAGAAATTAAACATGTTTCCCACAGGGCTTTAAATGAGTCAAGTCGTTTGTAAACAACTTGGTTTTCGGCTCGATAGGAGTTTGACTTGGCTCGACTCGATTAATAAATGAACAGTTTGTGTTCATAGTTTTATGGTTCGAATTATAAATGAACTAAACATGAACAACCCAAAACTTGGCTCATTTGTTTGTGAACAAACTCGATTAAAGGTTTGCAAACAAGCTCGATAAATATTCGTAAAATAGTTCTATTGTTATTACATATAAAAAAATAAAATTTTATAAAATATAGCTCTAAAATTAAACTAACACAATTATATGTTGGTGTTTAACATTATCCTACCCAACTTAATTTTATGACCCAAATTTAAATAATTATTGGCCCAATTTCATTCTAAAAGCGGTTTATAAAACGTTGAGACTTGAAATTAGGATTTACAGATGTTCTGTACTTTTTTGAATTCTCTTAATTAGATTTATTATTATTTGTTGAATTTTGTATTGAATTAGCAATGTACAATAAACGCGCTTGTTCGTAAAAAAATTAACGAATGTTCACGAACAAGATAAATGAGTTATTAGGAACAACTTAAACGAACTGAACAAGAACAATATTTTGAATTCGAATTTGAGCTTGGCTCAACTCATATTCATTTAAAAATTAAACAAACGAACACAAACATATGCTTGAACTTAGTTCATATACAGCCCTACCTATTTTCCATTATAAAAAGATTCAACAACTAATAAATGTTGCAATGGGTCAATAATTAGACTATTGAGGCCCAAAAGTCAAATAAACAGACCCAAAATGAAGGCCCAATTTGTATATCAAAATCCTACATTTTCGTCAAAGCTGCAATCTTTTACACAAATGGCAAAGCTAGAAGCACTAGATGATGAATCAAATTACGATTTTAAGGTCTACAAGAAGAAAAGACACCATGGGTCACCTAAATTCTTCGTTTTTGTTGACTACTTGTTCCTCGTAATTTTCCTTGTTTTCTCTGCTTCATTCTTTTTTATGACTAATATCAATCCCACTCGCATTCCTTACATATAAGGTTCAGGAATCTTCGAATTTGTTAGCTCGAGAGGAAGTAGTTTAATTGCTTAGAGATCAGTTATTTCTTCCGTTACTTCTGTTTTGTTGTCCTTTATGAACTGGGTTGTTAGCTTGATTACATTATACGGTCTCTAATGAAAAGTAATATTCAGAAAGGGATATTCTTGATTTGGATATCAGCTTTTCTTGGTGTTCTAATGGAGGGGTTGTTAAAAGGAAAGATTTGGGATCAGATTTACAGTCATCACTTCCCAATATGAAGAGCACAAATCAAGGAAATCAATAGTTATTGTAAAATTTATTTCCTACTTTTTCTGTAAACAATTCACACTCATTGTAAAGCCTATAAAAAGCTCTGTAAAGATCAGTAAAATTATCAATAAAAAATACAAACAGAAAACATTTCTCAAATACTTCATTTCCGTAATTCTATCATGGCATCAGAGCTTGTTATGGTTCTAGGACCGTAATCTGCAAATTTCATCACTTGCCAAGCTTACCTTCAGGAAGCTAGTTACCATGTTTGGAGAAGGCGAAAAAACTCCTATCTCTGGAAAAACCCAGCAGTCTTCGGCTACCTGAACCGGAGATAGCAACTCGAAGAATCAAACTGGGGGTAACAACGACAACTTGTCAGACCAAATAGCAAAACTATTAAAATCCAGCCTCAACAATCAAAATCCAAAGCAAACATTGTCAGACAACCTCAATATCAACATGAAACTCAATAATCAGAATTATGCGTTGCAGTCACGCATGATGAGGGTCGCAATTGGTGGAAAATCAAAGGCTCTACTAAGCCATTTGACCGGAATTCCAGTCCCTCCAAGCCCTGAAGATGAATCCTTCGACCAATGGTAACAAAAAGATTTAATCAATTTCTCTTAGCTCATTCAAAACATTGAGCCCCAACTAGCCAATAACTTAATTGAATTTCCAACAGCCAGAACATTGTGGAAAACACTTGCCATAACTTTCAGTAGTTGCAGAGATAAGCTTTAAATGTTTGATCTCCATTCAAAGATCAACAGTATGAAACAAAACGGACAGCTTCTAGAGGGTTTATGGATTACCTTGCAAGGAGTTTGGGGCGAGATCGATAGAAGGGAGCCAAATCTAATGGTTTCAGCAACCGACATAGCCACATACAATAAAATTCGATAAGAATAGAAGTTGTTTCAGTTTCTCAATGCTTTGGATCAAGAACATAATCAGATAAAGAGAAAAATTCTGAGGCTAGAATCGTTACCGTCACCGGAGGAGGCATACGTTGCCGTTAGAAAGGAGGTTGCTCGGACAACCATACTCGGAGCAGAAATTGTGACAAGGGAAGGCGGCATAGGCAGTGGGTTAAATACAACCGAAGTAGAGGCTATGGCAGCGTAAGGACAGAAAAGGTCAGGCCCTGGAAAAGGCATATCTTTCCGACAAGACAAATCGGAACTCAATGTACCCTCTGTGGAAAAATGAAACACACAAAGGAGGGGTGTTTTGAGGTAATCGGATACCCCTATTGGTGGCTGGACAAGAGCAAGAAGAAGGGTCAAAACATCGGAGTCGGGGGCAAGGTCGCCACCACCGTGGGCAGCTCAGAAGCAGCGGCGGTAACTGAACTAGAAAAGCAGCAGAGGAAGGAAGTGCAATGGCAGCAACAGGGTTAGAAAACCCTAACAAGGGTTTTTATAATGATAATCCTAAGGGTTTATCCTTAAATCCCTCCACTTTTAATTTTTTGCAAATTGACCCCATTAATCCCTCTTGTTTACGAAATTGTCCACAGGATTATTATTTTGATAAATTCGGCCATAGCAAACCCAATTCTACCCATATTGGCCCAATTAAAACCCAAACCTTTGCAAATATTGCCAAAAATGAAAATTTCAAGACTACATCTTGGATTTTTTACTGTGGGGCCACAGACACCATGACGTTTGATTCCCGGGATGTTCAAACACCAACAAAATTCGAAAAAACCCACGTTATTGCAGCCAACGGGGAAAGTATTCCAGTACATGGAGCCGGAACAATCAACATTTCACCCAATTTAAAATTATCAAATTATCTCTATGTTCCGTCATTATCTTACAAATTGTTATCAATTAGCCATGTCATAAGGGAACTCAACTACACAATACTAATGCACCCAACTTTCTGTGTATTGCAGGACATCAGGACAGTTATGATTATTGGACGTGGCACTGAACATCGAGGATTATACTACATAGATGAGGTTGCTCAAGATAGTACTGTTTTGCTTACTCATGGAACTACAAATAGAGAGGCGTGGTTATAGCACCGAAGACTAAGGCATCCGCCTACGGGTTATTTACAAATTTTATTTCCGAAGTTGTTCAATTCCCATAATCAGGTTCATTGTGAAACGTGTGTACTAGCAAAAAGTCATAGACAAACTTTTAAACCAAACAATACTAAAATGGATGCACCTTTTGACTTAGTTCACTCTGATGTATGGGGACCATCACCTATTATCGGTGGATATTTTTTCCGGTATTTTCTCATTTTTGTTGATGATTGCACACGTATGACTTGGGTTTATTTCTTAAAAAATAAATCTGAGGTAATCGGAAGATTTATCCACTTCCATACCATGATACAAACCCAATTTGACAAAATTATTAGAACCTTACGTTCTGATAATGGGGGAGAATTTTTCAACTCAACCATGAAATCTTTCTACCAAAACCAAGGGATTATTCATCAAACCACCTGTCCAAATACACCAGAACAAAATGGCGTTGGCGAAAGAAAGAATCGAATCCTCCTTGAAATGACCCGATCCCTTATCATTGAATCCAAAATACCAAAAACCTTCTGGTCAGAAGCCTTAGCCACCTCAACCTACCTTCTAAACAGACTTCCAACCAAAATTCTTAACCTTCAAACCCCAATACAAACCTTAACCAACTTCACCAAAATTCATCCACCACTAAACCTTCAACCAAGGATATTTGGGTGTTCTGTGTATGTCCACATTCCCAAGAGTGACCGAACCAAATTCGACCCATGTGTAGAAAAGTGTGTCTTTGTTGGATACGGTGTTGACAAAAAGGGATATTGATGCTATAACCCTACAACCAACCACATGTACACCACTATGAATTGTAATTTCCTTGAAATTGAGTATTTTTACAATACCCAACTCAGTAGTCAAGGGGAGAATGATGAAGAGTGTGACATGCTTAGTTGGTTACCAGAAACAACACCCGATGAAATAGTAGTCACAACCTCAAAAGATGTGACACTAAAGGCAGACATTACTATTGGGTAATCCTCTGAAGCTTCCATACAGTCATCGGAGTCCATTCCATTAACCAGTAGTCATCCTAACCTAATGCCTAATGTACAAGAAACTCATTTCGCTGTGCAAACTACCAGGATAAACAGAGGCGTCCCACGAGAGAAGTACTCCCCTGAAAAAGAGGCCCAGAGATCCAGATACCCAGTAGCACACATTGCAAGGGGGAGCCTATCTGACAAAGCTAGAGCTTTTATCACAGTTGTATGCAAGGAAGAAATCTCGAACATAACTAAATAAGCTATGTTATCAGAAAATTAGAAAGCCGCAATGGAGTCAGAAATGAATGCTCTCAACAAAAACAATACGTGGGAGAAGTGTACTCTACTTGCAAGAAAGAGACCTGTTGGATGTCGATGGGTATATACAGTAAAACACAAGCCGGATGGGTCGATTGAGAGATACAAAGCACGATTAGTGGTAAAAGGGTACACACAAACCTATGGTATCGAGACTACTCCGAGACATTCTCACCGGTGGTAAAAATCGATACCATTCGGGTACTTTTCTCAATTCCTACCAACAAAGAATGGCCACTCCACTAGTTCGACGTTAAGAATGCCTTCCTACATGGTGACTTAAAGGAAGAAGTTTACATGGATGATCCACCGGGATTTAAAACTAAGTTAAAAAGGAAGAGGTTTGTAGACTGAAGAAATCTCTATATGGGCTAAACCAATCACCAAGGGCATGGTTTGGAAGATTCACAATTGCAATGAAACGATATGGTTTCCAACAATCCAATTTCGATCATACGTTGTTCTTGAAACATAGAGGTGAATTGGTAACTTATCTTATTATCTACGTTGATGACATGATCATTACAGGAGATGACATAGAAGAAATCAGCAAGTTAATGGAAAATCTTTTCACAGAATTTGAAATGAAGGACTTGGGGAGACTCAAATACTTCCTTGGAATTGAAGTACTAAGGTTAGCTCAAGGAATCTTAATCTGTCAAAATAAGTACATCCTGGATCTACTGGTGGAAACAAGAATGCTCAACTGCAAACCAGCTGATACACCCATGATTGTTAACAACAGACTTAGAGTCTTGGAAGAAATAGAGCTAGCTGACAAACGATAATACCAACGACTGGTGGGGAAACTTATCTATCTTTCACATACAAGGCCAGACATATCTTACGCTGTAGGAGTTATGAGTCAGTTCATGCACCAACCTCAAAAGGATCACATGGAAGTTGTATGGAGAATCATCAAATATCTAAAGGGTACATCTGAACATGGAATCCTATTCAAAGCACATGGACATCTAGATATTACAAGCTATACTGATGCTGATTAGGCAGAAAACCCTGTGGATCGGAGATCAACATCTGGCTACTTTACCTTTATAGGAGGTAACTTAGTCACATGGAGGAGAAAACAACAAAAAGTGGTTGCATTATCAAGCGCAGAAGCAGAATTTCACGGAATTGCCGGAGGGCTAACTGAGATCCTTTGGTTACAAAAATTACTAATAGTGATTGGTTTTCCACCAACCAAAACCTGTGAAATAATGTGTGATAACCAAACAGCCATCCAGATTTCAGAAAATCCAATTCAACAAGACAGAACAAAATACGTGGAAGTTGATAAACACTTCATTAAAGTAAAGATCAAACAAGGAATCATAAAATTACCCTTTGTACAATCAGAAGATCAGTTAACCAACATCTTAACAAAAGCAGTTAAAGGAAAGGTGTTCAAAGAAGTCTTGTGCAAGTTGTGTATTGGAAATCCCACTACTCAACTTAAGGGGGAGTGTTAAAAGGAAAGATTTGGGATCAGATTTACAGTCATCACTTCCCAAGATGAAGAGCACAAATCAAGGAAATAAATAGTTATTGTAAAATTTATTTCCTACCTTTTCTGTAAACAATTCACACTCATTGTAAAGCCTATAAAAAGCTCTGTAAACATCAATAGAATCATCAATAAAAAATACAAACATAAAACATTTCTCAAATACTTCATTTCTGTAGTTCTATCAGGGGTGTCCCAGCTTGTTGGGGTTTTGATGTGGTTGTTTAATGAGCATGGTGTGTGGATTGTGCTTCTCACTCTGTTTATATACACATGTACAAATCAATATGTTTTTTCATTTGCCTACTTTCTTTAGCAGCTAATCTATAATAGCAGACTCTTGTATCTTTGTTCATGTGGAGCAAGCAATTAACATTGCAATGTTCAATTTTTTTATTTCGTAAATGAAATTAATAAAAAAAAGGAACTTCCTAATGCGATGCTTTGGAAGAAGCTTTAGCATCTTTCTTAATTGTTCTCTTTAACATAAGTGAAAGAGCTCGTGTATTCATTTACCTAGTTTTTTAAGGATTTTATATTTTAGAGGCCTTTTTCAGCTTTCTACGCCGCAAATTTTTACCTTTGCTCTACTCAAAGGGAATTGAATGTTGTGGTGAGATAGAAAAGTTACTATTCAAGATCATTTAAAGGCTTTCGATTTGTTAGATTCAGATAATGGTTCTAGATAGTTTTATCTTCATGGTGATTATATGTCAACCTTCGGTTCCGTCTTCTGTGGTGTTGGTCTGATCCTTGGATGAGCATTACAATATGTAATGCAACCTTGCATCAGTTGTTTGGCATGTAAGAATGAAAGCAACTTAGTTGACAGTGTTCCCTCGTAGAGAACCCATGGGCTTGAAGAGAGTAGGACTTGATAATTTGAGTGACCATATGTTCATTTTGATAAAACTACTGAAAAAGTATTTGGAAAAGGTTTTCTGTTTATTTGTTATGTATTGAAATGGAGGATTACAATGTTTTATATAGTAGTTTTACGAACAGACAAAGGAAAGCCATTAGATGAGAATAAATGCATTTCTATAACTAAAAACTGTAATTGAGGATTCCTGAATTTGTGGTTGGTCAATTGGGATGTGATGAATCTGATTCTAATCCCAAATAAGCCTTTCTAACACATCTCACTCGTTATACTTTTTTTTATGCGGAATAACACCACACTTTCTCTAAATTGCAACTAGGTCTGAATCAATTGTCACTTACCAAACATCCTTGATCTATCTTCTCGGAAGTTCAAGATCATCAACGAGTGTAGTCTTCTCCACTAGCCCAAACTCAATCCATTAAGACTCTAAAATGGCATGGTTGCAACTTTGAAAATATTACTCGTCAAAGGGGTGCTCTGCTCTATGCTATTTCTACCTGTTGATTCATTATGAGTGGGAAAGGAGGAGACATGCCGCATGATGATGAATTCGTTCATATGGAATTATATGTTGACGGTCAAATGCATTAACACCCCCCTAAAATTGGTTCAAAAATCGGATGCCACCCTCAACTTTCAAAAAGACCAGTTACCCTTCTTAACTTGGCAAAAAGGACAAGTTACCCCCCTTAATTTGGCAAAAATGCACCAGTTTACCCCCTCAATGTCACATGTCAACTTCTGGTTGGAGAGAGAAAAATCAGAATAATGACATTTTTGAAAAGTCAAACCAACCAAATTATGACACTTAGCGTTGAGGGGGTTAACTGGTGCTTTTTACCAAGTTAAGAGTGGTAACTAGTTCTTTTTGTCAAGTTAAAGGGGGTAACTAGTCCTTTTGAAAGTTGAAGGTGACATCCGGTTTTCTAAACCAACTTTAGGGGGTGTTGATGTATTAGGCCTATGTAGACGCTACGAATAAATAATAGATTGTAGCCTAATGCAGCTCGAGAACCTAAGTTGTTTCTAAAAACCCACTGATTCCCTTACTATTTGGAATGACATCGTAGCTACCTCAACTTTCAAAAAGTGCACTGCATAACTCTCACTGTCCTTCTAAGCCAGTCTCAGTCTATGAACTATGTCACACGTGCTACCACGTATTAAGTTTAATAATCAAACTTATCCTAACAAGACATATTAAAATAAAAATGAAAAAATTTAATTAAATCACACTTATAAAAAAAATCATCAAAATCTTTCTTTTAACTTTCCAAGTTCAACTCAAATTCAACATCTCCCATATAATTATTAAGAATACAAGTTATACTAGAGCAATATCATATCAAATGAATCTGGGAATCCAGTAACACCAAATATCGCCATCCTCTTTTCCATCCAAATAAAAATCTGAATAATTGTTTGATTTTGAAGAACAACTTAAGATTCCTCCTAATACATTAGGCCTAGATTGTATACTTTAAGCCATCGTCCAATTATATCCATTTTTTCCCATGTTTCCACATATATCCATGTATTTTATAGAATAATTTTCGATAATTAAAACGTTGGTCACGTAACTCATGTTAACATATGGTTATTCAATATTTAGACGTCATTATGTGCCCATGATAACATTAGTGGAATATGATGATTTGTCCTGATATTTTTTATGATAAAAATTAAAATAATAGGTTCTTAATCACATGAGAATAATTTAATTCCATATAAAATAGAGGATATTATTCTTATCAATGTTATGGATATAAAAAATGTAACTGGAATTTGATGTGCCTAAATCACAAATATGCATAAATAAAGACTCAATATATTTTAGTTGTTGATTCATTATTATAACTGCATATTCATTATTATAGCTGCATATTCATACGTTGCCTTCCAAACTTAAAATTAAAAGTCATGTCATTCTCAACTTTTACTTATTAAATTTGACAGAAACTCTATCCCTCAATATCATCACATGTTGGTTTTCAACTGGCTTGATTATTTAAATATATATTTTTTATTTTTCCAATAGAATTTGCATTGGAGGAGCAAAACTCTATCAATTTTGTCAACTATTGAAAATCCATGTAACACTTGAAAGCTGATAGTAACACATGTGATGACAAATTCGGGGCAACGCATGAATTTGGCCTAATTAAAACACATGCAATCGCAATACATGCATATAATGAGTCAGAATATCATCGTTTGCTTTGCTCAATCAGCCATATCTCCACCTATTTTTTGGTTAATTGATCTAATTATATATATATCCACTTACCATTTGCTAATGGGAGATTAAATTAATATATCATATACTTATTTTAAATTTCAAAATTATTGATTAAATATAATCCAAAAGACTCATAGCATTAATGGTTTAACTTTTGACTTCCTATGTAAAATAATTGATGTGCACTATATGCATTATGCCAAAGTGGCTATTAGCTAAGTATCATTACCCCTCTATCTAATATATAGAGAGAGAGAGAGAGACAGAGGGGGTAATGATAAACTATTAGGTTAATAAATAAACTATTTTTTTCACTATAATTAGATTAAAAACTATGTTATTTAAGATGTGTTTCACTTTTACGTAGACAACAATAACATGTATATGTTTGCCCTACCGTCCTCTAATCACTATGTTCATGCCGTTTGTTCCGTCACAGATAGAGATAGGTAAATGACAGTAGTACCTCTCCAAGTACATCCATTCCGGGGAGAGATTGTAGACGTCGCTTGTCCTATCCCAGCCCAACCTTACTGGGGAGAGCTCTCTCCAAGCGCATCCATTTCGAAGAGATCGCTTGCTCTCTCCTAGTGCAATCATATCATACCAGATTAGAGCAATCATGTCTGTCAATGACTTTCCTCCAGCCCCAACCTCAGTTGACACCTTTCTCATTGTCGTCCAGCTACCTTTGATCATCATCTGCCAGTAACCACAATTTGCCTCGGTTTTCAAACAACCGAGGCCAATATTATATGTTTTTTTATACGTCATCATCTAATTAATACCAAACCAGCATAAATAATTTCAAATATATATAACTGAACTTTAATACAATATTCTGCTGCATATAATCAAATACTAAAACCAATCTGTTACCTAATTAATACATACAAAAATTAACACATTAAACTAATCAATCAATGACTTAAGACGAACCAAAACAAATTTATCATGTAACTAACATGTACTAAATAAAAAACATCAAATAACATAAACCAACACATCAAACTAAGACGTACCAACACATGCATTAAACTAACATAACTAAGTACTTGCCTTTTAACAAAGTACAGAGGTTGTAAAATGTACAAACAATTTCAAGAACTCAGAACATCCAAGTATGTAGCTAATACTATGTAAAAAAATATAAAGTACTTTACCTAGATTTAATTAAAAGAAATGGCATACCATGATTGCAAAAATGAATTCCAGGAACAAGACCCTCTACCCAAATTGTATCTCCTGAACTGAAGTAGAAACCACTCCACTCACTTGAATGCCAACTGCCAAAATCAATGCCCGATTTTTTCACACCCTCGTGAAGCTGCACACACATTTTATACAAACAATTGAACTTACGTTTCTATATTACAAAATCTAAGAAGATAATGGCCTTATTATGCAGTGAATGGATCGATTTAGAAAAAAAATATTAAACCCTAAACAGTTATAATTCTCCAACACTCATCCAATAATGTTTTTGAGACAGATACATCTATACAATCACACTATTTATTTGGTAGTTTCTATTTTTATTTGTAACTCTTCAAACTTATTAGATGTGTTTCCTAATTGTCTCATATGTCACAACTGCTAGAAAGTTGATTCTATTTTGTGAGATTAACTTCATTCGTGAAAAAACCTTAATATAGCCGACAGACAAAAACATGTGCAGTAATATATTATGGCCTTTACATTGCTGAGATTGTTAAAATTTTCTGATTAGGTTCATTTATTGTGTCATAATCCTCAAAATGCTCAATTTGAAAAAAGAAAAATATCTAGTAGTTCAATTTAATTATTTTCTGTTCCAACAAAAGAATCATGAATTCTTATTTGAGACTCGCATGCTTAAGGAACGTGAAAAGAAAATGATGTAATATACAAAAAACACACCTTCAACTGTCCAGTATCATTAACTAGGAAACTAAGAGGTAGCTTGACATCAATGATTTCAGAAGCTAGTTCATCATCTCCTTCTCTTGATTTTTCTTTTCTTTTAAGAGCTTTCTGACTTACATATAATGCTTTAGTAATGAGTCTAATGACTAATCCATTCATTTCTGATTACCTTATTTCATTTCCGGTTGGCAACATTTTGTAATACTCTTTGAGCTTTTTCCTCCCTTGCCTTGAACCTACAGATGTATTATGAATGGTTTTCAGAGTCACAATTACAAGATACGGAAAAATAAAAAAATCAATTACTCCTAAAATAAAAAATAACCATTTTACATTGTCGTTTAATGAATATTTTTAATCATAATAGCCATGAACCGGGGTTTATTTTGCAAATTAGATTCTAGTACATCCAGGTTCCCGTAAGATTAATATACCACTAAAATATTCACCAAGGTCCTCACTATGCTATATTAATTAAATTATACAATATGTGACTGAAGACAACTAACTAAAAGGAAGAGTCGGTAGTAAAAGGAAGTTAGCACCCTTCGAGCAGTTAGGCAATGATACGAGAGAAGAAAATTAAGTCAAAAACTTCAATTACCATGCAATTTGTAAGGCCTTTTGTTCATTTCATTCAGATATTCACAAAAACATTGGGAAAATCAGAGATACTGTAGAAATAAGAAATGCTTTAACATTTTATAAACTAACTCCCTTTAAAGAAACTTTGATCCTTAAAATTTGGAAGCTCTTGTATTCTATTACTAGGACGACGTAAAATGACAACTACATAACTTTTAGTGTAGACAACATGGTAATAGTTTATAACTAATCACACAAATAGAGTTTAAAATTCCTCGTTTATCTTTTATTTCAGGCCATGTTAATAAGAAAATTTTCAAAGATATTAGTTTGAAAATATCCCACAACAAGAAAGAACTGTCTGATGCTGCAAGTATTGCGAGAAAGCAGTCCTCAAGAATGACAAGGAATAACTGAGCTTAAGTTTTTCTTTATTTTCCAAAAACCTCCACTTCTCTCTTTGAAGGTAATAAGGTTTGATCACCAGTTTCTGCATGCATATATAAATGAACCACAAAAAAGGAAATATTAAATTAAATAGTGAAAATATCATGATGGAATAATATAATCATCACATCAATTCTATTTTAAGACTTAGTCTCTACATAAACAACTTTTGCCTCGCACCTGGTGACAGAAACAATTCCATATTAGCAAGTTTTGGTGTGAATTTACCATATATCTACACATACATAAGAAGACAGGATGTGAATTATGTGTGCTTCTTTGATTAGCGTCTTTCCCATTCACTAGTAGTATATTTCAGAACTACACTTGCTATAAACACAACACACTGACAGTAGAATCTCTTCAGCATACAATACCAATGCATTATATAATCAACATCCAGGTTCAACAGTTCATCCCTACATATAATTGCCACCCAAAACAAAACTATGAATCCAACCCACATAGAGATTCAATCTTTCCAGTTTTGCTCACATTTGTCATAATTATGATATCTTAATTCAAAACCATCTATCTAATTCTAGTTTATTCAAATGGTCTGGTCTTATATTTGGCGCCAGTAGGTTATTAGTTACACCTGGCCACTAATGATCTGTTCTAATCAAAGAGGCTATAGTTTGGTTGTTTCTATGTTCCATTTATTCTGGCAAAGAGAGATTTACACCACCAGCCTTAACATATATATTATCCATCAAATTCAATAATTTATAACAGAATTTATGCTAAATCTGAGACAATAGAACCCATAATATAATATCAGACCATCACGTTGTGAGCCAATACTCTCAATGCGTCATGCCTCTTTAGTATCCACACAAAGCAGAGACAACCAAGAGTAATATCTAACAAAATGTCCATTTGTAAGTGGAGTATACATTTGTTCTAATTTCATAAAATAAGAAGAAATGTGGCATGACTAAGATTGCTCATCAAACAACTAAACAATAATATTAAAAGCCAATTGCTGGGATTTTTGTTGAAGGAGCACTTAAATATTTTCGAATTTACATTCTTGCTTGAGAATCCTAGATTAATGAATAATTCCCAATTTGTACAATGGTTAGACATCAAAGGGCTAATGGTCAAAGGATAAGAAGGAGAAGTCCACTATCAAGCTTAGTGAGACAATCAGAACAGAAAACAAAAGCATAGCAATTATATTGACCAACATTTGACCTTGGTAGCAACTTGATACAAGAAATGTTAGATAACCTTGATAGTAAACCATAACTCGTATACTAGCTCATAATTTACTTGAATATTACTAAAGTCCATTGTAAACCAGCAAAATAATGTAAAAATGAAAAATAAGATACTGAATTTCGAAGACTATTGTTCGAATTACCATTTCAGTAAAGATAAACTTTCTATTTGGATCTTGAATAGTGCTTCCACAACTGAGTCCAACACATTCCCATACAAGCATTCTACAATAATCAAGTCAACCTATTAAGTTTCCCCATTTCCCCAAAAATTTCAACTAATAAATAAAATTGAGAAAAAAGAAAACCTGAATTGAATTGTTTGATCTAACATAGTATTGATTTATAGTCTTTAACCAACTAACATCATCATGTGTATGAGGCACCAAATGAACATTAAGTACCCATTTCAAACAAGACTGCTTTGAAAAATTAACCAAATAGTTACTAATTAAAGACAATCACTGAAGATGTGAAGTTTCTTTATTTCTAGATTGAATGAAAAGAGGGTCAACCAAGTTACCAAGGTTGCCTAGCTGAGCCGGTATTGAAGATGACAACTGATTGCTAGAAAGATTCAAATACTGAAGCTTCAAAAGCATCCCAATGCTAGGAGGAATCGACCTAGATAAGAAATTGGACGAAATATCCGAACTTGTTAGATTCAAAAGCGAAGAAAATGCTTTAGGAATAGATCCCGTGAGGGAATTTTGCGAGAAATTGAGAACCGATAGCAACACCAATTAACTTAAACTTGAGGGAATCAGCTAGTCAAATTCCCTAAACTTGCAGGAATAACATTACGTATTGAGCAAAAACTAAGATCAAGAAGTTGAAGAGAACCAATGGATTGGCAAAACAAATAGGGGATTGAACCAGACAGCTGAAATTTGGAAGCATTAATTGAAAGAACTCAGTTGGGTTAAATTGGCCAACGCATCAATTGAAAATTTTTTGATTAGGGATTTAAAACTTTCAATTGAAAAGCTAACCATAACAGTTTTAGATTACTCAAACTCTTGAAAGATAGAACAAATAAATAAACTCAGCAAAAGAAGACTCAGTGAAAAATGTATATGTGAGGAGAACCGAGAGCTCCGACGGAGCTTCAATGGAGATTGGGAAAGAGAACGTATTACAGTTTTGTAGCGCAAAAGAAAATTTAATACGATTGAAAACACATGTTACTAACCTAACTGAAAGTGAGACCGGAGATAGGGGCAAAGGTGGAGCTGAAGCCCCGATGAGCAGAGACGCGACGATGAAGTTACGGTGACGGGAGTAAGGGAGAAGGAAGAAGTGGTTGCTGGTACTCGTAGAAAAGTAAAAGAGAATTTCTAGCTTAATTAAAGACCCGAAACATAAATGACTCTCGAACCGGCCCGGTTTAAAATTATCTTCAATTTTGTTTTGCGGAAATTTTCTCGGTTATGCATATAACCGAGGTAATTGTGGCGTAGCAAGCTCGGTTGGAAAATAACCGAGGTAACTTTCATGTCTTTAGACCCACTCAAGCCCATTTTGCCTCGGTTAAGCATACAACCGAGGCCAAAGGAAATTCTCTACTTGTGGTTATGTAATCGGTGAAATCATCATAGTTACCACTGTCGTCCACCTCTCATGCATCAACTCTTAGATAGGGATACACAAAACCAATTATATTTTACATTTCATTAAAAAAAATGATTATATTTTACCATTTTGAGATAAAAATTTATATTTATAGTAATATGTTGTTATTTGTGGACCTATTTTACGCTTTGTCATAAAGCAAATAACCAACGTGGCAACATCCACCATCTCCACCCAACGTTTTCCACCAAGTACAAAATATTTTTCTAATTTGATTCTTAGTTTACAGCTAATACTTTTCATTTATATGTATAACTCAATTTGATGAAAAATTGAACTTAAATTTTATTCTATATATAAGCTCGAATTATAATTGAGCTATAAATTGTAGATCACGAGTTCAAATATCAAATAAACTTGAAAATAAACAAACACAAATTAATAACCCTATTTATCACATATCATAATGAGTAGTCAAATTATGGTAATCGTTCGATGTATTATAATATTTGAAATAAATCTTTGAACTATACCGATACTAAATCTTGAGCACATGTTATTTCACGTCCTCAATTTAGTCTATCATTAAACATTTTTCTAATAAATATTACATAGTTCTCGGATGAGGCAACCATATTTCGGTGGGAGGCTTCGGATGATGGGACACTAGTGCAAAAAGGGGTTTATGGGGTCGCATTATTTGTGAGGCTTGTAGAAGAAACCGTTGGTGAAAATGTGAACGGAAATGACGTTGGAGTTATTGCGGACGGTTGTTGTTTACCAACCGTCCGCAATACCTTCCGTCGGAATTAGTCTTTTGTTACAACCGTCCGCAATACTAAATTGAGTATTCCGGACGGTTGTTTTGTAACAACCGTCCGGAATACTTAGGTTTATTGCGGACGGTTGTTATGTAACAACCGTCCGCAATACTAATTCCGGACGGTTGTTTTGTAACAACCGTCCGGAATACTCTTATAAATAAATTTTGTTCCAGAACCGATCAGTACTACTATGATTAAAAATCCCTAAGACTAAATCGTTCTCACTGCTAAGCTATTCTTCGGTAACATAATCGCTCCACTGCCGGCTTCGCATCTCCGTCGTCAGTATGTAACTTGTTGTTTATTCGAGCTTTCAACCCTAAATCCTATTTTTTTCTAGTTTCTCTAAACACAAGAGCCCACTTTATGCTTAATTTCTCAGAGGTAGCTAAAGCTCTGTCTCTCCAGCACGATTTTAGACCACTGTAAGAGCTTTAACCTCATCTGTGCTTGTTTCTTTATCAACAGTGTTTCCATACTCAGTCAAATCGGTTGATATTTTGGTATAAGTTGAATATCTAGTGATTTCTTTTGTCTGAACTTACGAATTTGAAGTTTACTACAACTAGAAAATTGATTTTGGGGAGCGGTTGGTGGGTTGCTTTACAGCCTCATAATAGGAATACATTACAGAGTGGGGTGGATGTTCTTGAATATCAAGGGTGGTATTTAAATAAATGTTATATTGTGGTGTAACCCTATCTCTGAAAAACTGGTTATAGCTTAGGAGGCAATGGTGAGTCTTATTATTATAAACTTGTGTTTGCTCTATAGCTGTAGATAAAATAGTGATATGACCGTCATGAATTGGCAGGTTATCAAATTTCAGAAATTAGGATTGATTTCACATTATTTTGATGTATGAATTGAATATAAATTGCTTTGAATGATAGTTTCCTCTTCTATGTTTTTTAATGGGTTGTGGTATTATAATTCACGACTTTTTAGGTATTGGGAACTGTCAGTGTTGTAATTGAATTTTGATTTGTTGCTTTCTATGTTGTTATCTAAACTTGCTAGTTGGGATAATATCCTTGATGTTGGCTTGTAATCACTTCTATGTGTGCCTATCTCATTAAAAAAGAACTACTACTAGCAATACTATCTAAACTTTTGGTTGGCTTATTTCCAATTTGGATGCTTATTTGAATTTTGAATGCAGAGATACTTGGAGATGAAGGAGAAGCAGTTTCTGAGCTTAAACAACTTTTCTCTGGCTGAAAATTTTGGCTATTAAGATTGTGAGTTTCATTTGCTATTCTGCATAGTTGAAATATCTGCTAATATTGTTTTTTGAAACTGTATGCTGGTTTAGTGGCTTTTTTTAGCTCAATAGCATGTTTTTTGATTTAGTTTATCGCCATGTTTCATGTTATATAATCAACATAATATGTTTCTTGTCATTGAAATTATGTGTTGTTGTTAGTATGATTAAAGTTCATATGTTTGCTTAGTTGGTCAAGTTTTTCGCAATGGAATTCTTCAAGGAGAATATTCATCGAGGAAGCTATATATACACATATACACACACACACACACACTTTTATTTTAGTTGAATTTTATACTCAGAGTAACGCACAATATATTGACAATATATATGCAGCTGCATTGGAATGCATTTGCAACTCATAAAAGCACGGAATACTTCCTGAAACAAGAGAAATTCGACTCGTCAAGATATGAAGGAAACAAGATCAAGTGCGTTGAAAATCTGAATTTAATTCATTCGAAGATTTCTTCAAGGTGCATATTTGATTAGCTTACATCTCATCTTATTATGGAACTTTCTTCTATATTATAGGCTGCATTATGTTGTAAATGATTGTGCACTCTGTTTCTTGCTGAATATCTTTTCACTTTTGTTGGTTGTGGCTTTATTGATTTCCATCTCCTGTATTATCTACAATGATCATGTTACTAACTTAGCTAGCTAAATCTAGTTTCAGTTTTCGATTTACTATATTCAGTATTGTATTACATAAATTTATTTACTTTGTTTGCATACATGTAAATAATAACCTATATTACAGGTTAATGCCATTAATAAACTACAGTATAGGGCTCCCTTCAATCCAATTTTTAACTACGTATCTCATAAATGAAGTATTTTAAATATTTTTTTAAAAAAAAATAGAGCATTTAGGACGGTTCTTATAATATAACCATCCTAAATGCTCTTTACGGACGGTTCTTATAATAGAACCGTCCGTATTGCTCTTACACAGCATTTTTTTTATATAGCATTCCAGACGATTCTCTCTTAAGAACCATCCGGACCGATTCATGTCATTTCGTATTCCTCCGACGATTCTATCGTTTCGTATCCTCCGACGAGCATAAGAAGTTCCTAAAATTTCTCCAATTAGCAGTGCTACAAGCTTGAAAGTTGGCACCTTCGTGATTTCTTTGGCAGTTATGTTCCAGGGCTTGTTTTGAATGGTAGATTTGTTCATCAATTTTGAAGTTTGAGGGAGAAAGTTAGATTTCCTTTTCAACTCTTATTATTTATTCATTTGTTGTTATGAGCTTTGATTACGTAGAAAAATGTTGTTTCAATGAAAGTGATTTTTAGAATTGTAGCAATAAAAAAAACCCATTTGGATTTGGCGGTGATTTGAAGTTAATTAGATTCTTCCATTTTGTCATGACCTGCAAATCATCTTTGGGGATAAGTTAATTAGTTAATTTTTTATTAGTGAAGGAATAAAACAACAATTTTGATGAATTATGTAATAATTTAAGAGGTGATTGGAGAAGATGGTATTATTGTAAGAAAATTTTAAATTTTGACTTTATTAAAACTATTTGGGGAACTTTTTTAAAATTTTTGTACTTTATGCCATGTGTAACGTTTCCAATTGGTTTGACTTTTCAAAGTTGTACACGTGGTGGCTCGTGTTATGCACTCTTCGTAGTGTGACTGGTTTAGTTGCGTTCAAGGGGTTAAGTGGTTCACTTTTACAAAGTTGAAGAGGGTAAGTGGCCCTTTTGTAAGTTCGGGGTAGCATCCGGCGGATTGGACCAAGTTTAGGGAGGTATTGATGCATTTGTTCTTGTAAAAACCACTCACTTTCTAATCATGCTCTGTGCTCCTATTTTTTCCCCAATTTTCCTTCATCATCATCAAGAGATAACACATAAGAGTATTTAACATGGCGTCTTCATCACATCAACAACTAAGGATAATGCAGAAATACCACAACATAACTTTTACAAAAGAACAAGAAGAAACAACAAGGTAATGAAAACAAAAAACCTAAATTGTTAAATACAGATACATATAATTTGGTAGTTTACTGATTCTGATTTGTACGTGTTGACAACCAAAATCATTCAGACTGCAGGAAAAAACCGATCAATAAAGTAAACAACAAAAGAATAGTTTGGAGGTACAAATTTTGTAAAAATACTCAAGTCTATTGATACTAATTTCTATTGTTTTCATGTTTGGTAATTTTCTTGAACATAGTGGATTTTAATGCATGTTTCTTGATTTTGCTTTTCCACATAACACAGTAGAGTATAATGCATGTTTGCTAAATCATCTTTTTCATAAAATAGAGTATATTCTAAAGATGCATTTTTCTTTTCTTCCCATCAAATTAAATCTATTGTATTTCAATTTTGATGAGAAAATGGATTAAAATAATTTGATTTTGTGATGCGAATGAATTTGTGCAAATTTAAAGAGTTTTTGAATTGAACAAGTGATGATATGTGTTGTATCGGGGTTAGTAATATGTATACCATGTATTATTTCTGGTATAACATAAATTATACCATATATAATACTCATAATACAAGGATTTGAATTTCGATGATACTTATTAATGAAAATGGTGTGAATATGTGCTGAAAATTGATGATATGTATTGTTTCATGCTTTATTACAGATATAATATGAATTACACCCGGTATAACATGTATTACACCAGGTATAACGTTCATATATATGAAAGTTATGATGATAAAATATAAATCAAAAGATATAAGAGTCCAGTTATATGTGTCTACATTCTATATCTAACAACTAAAAAAATCACATTTATACTGACTTGTGCACATATACCGGGTATAATATGATTTATATCGAGTAAAAAATAATAATAGAAAACATTTGATTATGTATTTAGGAGGTGTGAGATTTCTTAAAGAAGATACAAGAAGAAGATGTGGAGCAAGCATAATATCATGTTGAGAAAAAAGATGAACAAATAGAGAAATAATCTTTTGAAACATAAGACCTGAGGTGGGAACTATTTCCTGGTTATATAAGAAAAAAAACGTGTGCTTTTTTTATTACAAAAATAACAAACATTATTTATCTTTTTATAGGAATTCAAACCAATATACAAGAAGAACGAATACTAGAAAGCAAAACTATTCATAACATCAGACTATGATATTTTAAATTTCTTTGAAGAGCACATGCCAGAAGATGTCATGAATAAAATAAAGAGAAGTTGCTTTAGGTACTTCTTCAATGCTCTGAGATAAAAAAAAGTATCAAAACAACTATTGCATTCACTAATGTTGAGGGAGTTAAAGCAAGATGATTTGTGCATATATGTGAATGTTGCTGGGAGAGTACTGCAATTTGAAATGGAACAGTTCTTATTGATATCAGGGATAAAACAAACCAGGAGAGGCACCCCTATTTTCCAAAAATCAAGGGAAACATATGCCTTTATACAAAAGTACTTTACCAAGTCAAACAAAGCAATTCAAAAGGCTGAAATAGAAAATGTAATAAGGAAAAAAAATCAAGTCAAAAGAAGGCTACATGACAATATGACTTTTTTACTTTATTACTTACTACATCATAGGACTTAGTGATACAAATCCAATTACAAAAGATTAATTCCATTGTGTGGTGAATGATACTTACCATGATATTAAATGGAGTGACCTATCACTTACAACGATAGTAAATTGGCTGAGAGAGAATGGGAAGTATATGAAAAGACCTTCAACATTCAACCTTGAGGGTTGTCCATTGATGTTCCAGTTGGGGTTTATGAGGTATGCAAAGCAATCAAGGGGGTCATTCGTGTTTAAACTAGCTTAATGATACCTTATAGTACATTGAGTTTTGGAAATGACAAGGTACTCATGTTAGTAAAATTAATTAGGTACTAAGTAAACTCTTAATTAAGTAGTCATCATGAGTTTGGTTTTGATTAACCAACTCAGCTTGGCATGGACTTAGTTAAGTTATCCTTAGAGTAGTGAAGAGTTGTGGTGCTGAGCTAAGGAATAGCAGAAAAGCAACTCAGCTTCAAAGCTTAATTAATATACATCAACGTAAGTTGAGTTAATTATCAGTAATGCTTAGTACTATAATAATGTATACTTTTAATGAATTCAATGAAGACATAATATTACAGTTTGATGTGTTTCAAGTTTATAAGGATTTAGCACTAAAAACAAAGGAACATTCATGTGGTTTAAATTGTTAAAAGGTATCAGTAGTGTTGAACCCAAGTTAATAATATTTCACAGTACTTAAACATTTTGGAAATAACAAACTTATTAGGATAGTGCAATTAATTAAGGTACTAAGTAGATCTTAATTAGGCAAGTTTTACTTGAGTTCATTTAAGGGAAAACAATTCAATTTTACTATGTTCTAATTAAGTTATGACTTAGAGTAGGAAAAGCTGTGTGTTGAGTACTCTATAGTTTATGTAATATAACTTAGCATGTGTTGAGTACCTTTTACTTGATAAAATACTAAGTATAGTGAACACACTTAGAATATTATGACACTTGTGCTTTCAACATTATCTGTGAAGATAGAATATTCTCTTTGATACTTTTAAAGTAAAAAGCGCTAAAATCAAAATAGATATTCTTGTGGTTCTCACTTCCAAAAGATGTTAGTACGGAATGTTGGAGATTCCTCACAAGCGTCTAAGGCAAAAAGGCCTCTTCTGACATGCGCAATTTTCAGTGTCTCTGCACAACGTCAACAAGTTAACTAATTGCAGGCTTTCATTTACATCTTATGCGCTCCTCTCTCAAACAGATTTGCTCGAAGAAATGAGTTTTTGACGCATCAATGATTAACAGATTAATCTCACACTTCAACGTTCAAAATCACCGTGTCTAAACGTCCTAGAATCTGTTTCAAATTGGCAGAGAGTAGAGATTTTGAAGAACAAATTAAGATGAGAAGTTTGCAACAACTACTCTACAACTATAAATAGAAGATTGAAGCAGGCATTCAAACTT
The DNA here is from genome assembly GCA_949673415.1 of Euphorbia schlechtendalii. NCBI lineage: Eukaryota > Viridiplantae > Streptophyta > Magnoliopsida > Malpighiales > Euphorbiaceae > Euphorbia > Euphorbia schlechtendalii. Next base: position 11,308 of record CATIWQ010859143.1, on the reverse strand, counting down.
GGTGAACCACCTCAAATTTCTTCAGAGCTAAAAACTTTGTTCAATCAATCCCAACATTCAGAAATTCTAAATTTAAGCAATCAAAAGCAAACACTCAGTTTTCTATCTATTTGTAGAGAGAATCAAATTATCTTAGAGTCTCTAAGCTTAAACATTGAAAAAGGATTCAACTCTTTTTATGAGTTGAAATCTTTCATTCTTAAATCTTCTATAAAATCTGTGAGTCGTTTTATGAAGGGTACCTAAAATTGAGTATTGAGTGGTAGCTAGAAAGGAGGGTACTTTATGTAAGTTGTCTACCCATTGTAAATGCTTCTCTGCCTATAAAAGGAAAAAATCAATAGTAGATTAAAGCTCGGAAAGGTTTCAGGAGACTAGAGGTAGGTTGGGCCGTACTAGGATAAATTTAAGGTGTACTCTTTCTTTAACTCTTTATATTTCCTTTATTAGTGTTTTGCTCAATACACCATCTCTCATTCTCATATAAACTACTTGAAAACTAATCTAAACTGAGTAAGATTACTCAGTATAGGTTGAAGGTAAACTAAGTCAGCAAAGATGAGTAGTTACAATTTTTAGACCAAAAGATTACTTAGCATGACTTACTCAACATGCATCTAAAAATAACTTGGATTCATTTTCAAAATCTTTGAAGTACCAAGTAAATCTACATTATCTAAGCTGAGTAAGTTTACTTGGGCATAGGTTGAAGCTAAATTAAGTCAGCTAAGCTAAGTAGTTTACAGTATTTAGACCAAAAGAGCACTCAGCATGGCTCACTCAACATGTATCTAAAAACAACTTAGATTAATCTTCAAAATCTTTGAAGTATCAAGAAAATCTACATTCAACCCCCTTTGCATTATTATTAAAGCTAAAGAAAACCAAGAGAATTAGAGGAGTCTATGCATGTAGATTTCGATGAAACTAACAATGCGGATAGATGTCCATTTGATGAAGATGGAGGAGTAATCCAACTAGGAAATCAACTCATTTTGCCACTCCTTGTGCTTCCCAACCCAACACAAGAGCCAGAAACTAAGGAAGTTAAAGTTGATGAAGATCTTTCAATCAACTTGAACGAAGCATAAGATTAACCTCAGTAGTAACAACCTAGAGTAGAGACTCACATTATAGATCCGAGTCTTCCAAGTGAGATTAGAACTCATCGTAATCACCCAATCTAGAGTATTGTAGATGATGTTCATAATCTAGTGATGATACGAGGTCGGCTCAGTAGGATGACGAGTCATCCAGCTTTCATATCATTGATTGAACCTAAGAAGTACGAAGATGCAGAATGAGATGAATATTGGATGATGTTGATGCAAGAGGAATTGGATCAATTCAAGCGTAATGATGTTTGGGATCTTCTTCCTAAGCCCAAAGAGAAATCAATCAAATGCACTAAATGGGTTTTCAAGAATAAGCTTAATGAAGATGTTGTTGTTGTCAGAAATAAGTCTAAGCTTGTTGCTCAAGGCTACAATCAGCAAGAAAGAATCGATTTGATGAGACTTATAGTTTGTCTTGAAGCAATTAGGATTCTCTGTGCTTTTGCATCCCATATGAATTTCAAACTATTTCAAATGGATGCCAAGAGTGCTTTCCTAAATGGCTTCATTCATGAGGAAGTTTATGTGCGTCAACCCCTAGGCTTTGAAGATGCGAACCAGGTTTTGAAGATGCAAAAAATCTTGAGCATGTCTTCAAATCGAAGAAAGCTCTTTACGGATTGAAGTAGGCATCACGTGCTTGATATGAAAGGCTGGCCAACTTCCTATTCAGTAAGGGTATGAAAGACGAAAAGCATATACAACTCTATTTATCAAGAGAACGAAGGAAGATGTGTTACTAATCTAAATCAATGTGGATGACATCATATTTGGAGCAACTGATGAGAAGGTTTGCAAGGATTTCAGCAAGCAGATTAAGAGTGTGTTTGAATGTTAATTATGGGAGGGCTCAACTTCTTCCTCGAACTATAAATCATGCAAAGTGAAGATGGAATCTTCATTAGCCAAGCTAAATATACCAAAGAAGTCCTGAAGAGGTTTGATATGGAGCATTCAAAGCCAATGTTCACTCCCATAGCCAGTAATATAATCTTGAGTAAAGATGAAGTTGGTAAGCCTATAGATAGTAAGTTCTATAAAGGTATTATTGGTTCTCTCCTTTACTTAACTGCTAGTAGGGATGATATTCAATACTCTGTGTGCTATTACGTGTGTTATCAAGCTGACCCCAAAGAATATCACTTTGAAAAGGTTAAGAGAATTCTCTAGTACTTGCAAGGTTATATTGATGTAGATCTATGGTATCCCAACAACTCAGATTTCACTCCTAGAGGATACATAGATGCAGCTTATGGAAGGGATAAGCTTGACAAGAAAAGCATCACTAGAGGATACCATTTTCTTGGAGAATGCCATGTCTTATGGTACAACAAGAAGAAAACTTTTGTTGCCCTAAGTGTTGTAGAAGTTGAGTACATGGTAGTAGGAAATTGCTTAGCACAACTTCTGTTGATCAAGAAATAATTGGAGGATTATGGTACAAAGTCAAAATGCCTCGAAGTTATGTGTGATAACAATGCAATTGATCTATCCAAGAATCTAGTTCAACATGGCAGGATGAAGCATGTCAAAATTAGACATCACTTCATAAGGGATCATGTACTAAGGAGATATGTCAAACTAGAGTATGTTCCTTTAAAGGAATAATGAGGTGACATATTCACCAAACCATTAGAATGAGCAATTCAATATTCTCAAAGAGCTAATTGGAATGGCGAACCTAGTGTGAGGAAAGCCTAGGACTTGGTCGAAGTGTTATAAATTAAATCTAAACTCAACAAAATGATGTAACATGTCTTAAACCCCCATTTACTTTTAAATATAACGTTGTTAGTTTGGTTTTCCCGGTTAAAATCTAAAAAGCTAATTTATTGAAAGGGAGTTTTGAATTGGAATCGTCTAAAACTAAAATTACATCATTTAATTTAGTCGGTTAAATCCTTGTTCAATCTCACCGTTAAACTTGATCTTTACTTGTGGAAGAGTCACGTGTTATGTTGTAGGGGAATATACTATATAAGGGTGAGCTTGCTAGAGACTCAAATCCACTTTTAATTTGAATTCTATTAAAGCATTTTTCTAAGCACCCTAATTATTCCTTTTCAACTGAACTTTTTTTGCAATGGTATCTTCTCAACAAAATTAAAGGAAAAATTCTCTCATTCTTCAAGGGCGATGTCAATGAAACATGTTAATCAACATCGATGGCAGTGAGCACGGGATTTTGTACCAGCTCGTGCATTCAATGATGACAGCTTTTCGGGGTTTTTATCCTTGGATCACACAATTTTCAACCGTCCGATGATCTTCAAATGGGAGTCTTCCTCGTCTCTGAATTCAAAAGGACTTTTCTAATAAAATTATTTAATTTTTTCCTTTAATTCACAAATTAATTAAAAAATATAAAAATACACAAAAAAATCTGAAAACGCCGGGGAAAATTGGATCCGGAGCCTACCTTGTCGATATTTGGAGAGGGAGGCCTCGCCAGACTCTTCAGAATTTGGCGAGGCTGGCAAACTCTCTGGCAAGCCTCTCCAAATTTACCTGCCTTTTTTTATTTTCGGGGTTTTCTTCTATAAATAGTCAAACTTTTTTTGGATTGAAGGAGGTTCGAACTTTCAGAGAAAAACTCTTCTTTTCAGAAGCAAAAACACTGAAAAACATAACAAAAGTATTCTTTCATTTATTTCAATAATTTGGATTCAAAACACATTTGGATTCCAACTTTCAATTATTTTTCAAATCATTTCTTCATATACTTTTCTTCAAAAATCCTCAAAATATTCTCAGCTCTACAATAAATTTAGAACCCGAGTCTTATTATCTTTTAGATAAATAAACATTTATTTTCCAACCAAACACAACTAAATCAAAACGAATAAGGAACGCTCCCGGGGATCGTACGGATAACGTCGAAGTGGATTTAAGCTGAAAGGGTAAGCATCTGAGTTCCTAGAATTGCGGATTTCATGCTCTCGTCTGCTTCATCTTTTTCTAACTTTATTTGTGGACCTAGGGATTATTTTATTTATTATTATTGTAAATGTCGTAATTTTGTTCTTCATCGTTTATTTCTTTTCGTTTAATAAAAATACATCCGTTAGAATCCCCCTGTGAAGGGAATAAATATTATTCCTTGATAACATACCTCACCTCTTGCCATGCAAGCACTTTCACTAATAAAAATTGACCAACTTACATGTAAATAAAAATAAACCATATTTATTTAAAATAAGAACTTTAAACCATTGATGTTTTAATTAGGCCACACGGGCCTTCTCAAAATCAAATCAAACATATGTGTAAATATTATGCCATATCTTGTGCTAACCTTTGTGGATGCAGGTTAGATGTATGCCTAGGATTTTATTTTCCTTTGGGTATTGCAAATATTTTTGGGAAATGTAATTAATAGATTAGGCGGGCGGTTGTATCCCTCGAGATTATGTAACCTTTAATCTTTACTTTTCTGCATTTTATTTACCTCTTTGTGTATGGATTTACTATCTTCCGCACATACGTTAAATCATGCATAATAACTTCAAAACAACATAAGTGTGAATATGCACAATTAAGAAAATACGATTTTCTATAGTTGTAATATAATGTGATCCAATAAGAAATAAGCAACTTATCCCGGACCCGAATCTCTGTGTCTTAGTGAGCCATCCCCCAGACGTTAAGCCTCACAAGACTCTAATTCCTGGAAAGAGCTAATCCAGGTGGAGACTCCACACTATGAGACTACGGATTCAGGTTTGAACCAATCTAAGATGTTTTCACCTTCTCTTTCACCTTTTCCGGGTTCACAACCTAGTACTATTTTTAAACATCCTGGTGGACCGTACCTATAAACCGTGCACTATCGATCCACCGCTCCGTGTCATCCGCTAATAGTGGTGACTCCGCTGGGGACTTTTCTAAAAACTTGTTTTTTTAAAGGTTTTAGATTTTGGATAAGTGCCGAAAATTATTGATCACAATATTCTGTTTTCTCTTAATTATGACTTATTCATAATAACGCATTGCAATAGAGGGTATTAGCCCATAAGTTTAAGGTAACCTATTACCACAAAGCTTTCTCTTGTACTAATTTGCCTCCTTGAGAAAAGATAGTACTTGAGCGGGTGGAGCACTTGTTGTCATATGGTATGTACCTCCCTCATTAGAGGCTTGGAGTGTATTTTAGTGCAACAAGAACCTTCTACATCAACAACTCATTTACAAAACTCATGTAAATAAACCATAGGAATTTTCCCTAGGGTGTTACCCAACAAATGACCATGCATTATATTTTTCTTGCAAGTGCGCTCTTAGAATCCTTGTGGTCCTAATATGAATCAAACTTAGGATAGAGACTAGCCAAAAACCCTACGCACAAGGGTTGTATGGTTGGAAGATTAAACATTACATGTTATGTGCTTTTTATTGTACAAATGTCATGCTAACAACAAATTTTATTGCAGACACTTGAACGCACACACTTATAATGATGTAACATAGCATCTTCTCATCATCATGATATCAAATTGGTGTCACATACATTTAGAATTAGTTGACACTTTAGATCATGTTGCCCTAGGACAACATAAAACCACGTAGGAACATCACGTACCCCTTCTTAGCGAGATGTCCACTTGACATCCCACTATTAGCCTGTACATGGCAAACATACCTTTCTTTTACTGTGTGATGTCCACTTGACATCCAACACTTAGCCCACTAGGGGCAATAATATATCCCACATGTTACCTATGAGATGTCCACTCGATATCCAACTCACAGCCTTTTCGGGGCAATTATACACATAAAAAGCCCAAACAGGGCAAATACATACCCAAACCATTTTCCACATTAAAGGATGTTCCTGTTAACATCCAAACCTAAGCCCACACGGGGCGAACTCACTTCAAAAGTCTTACCTTACCAAATCTTCAAGGGTATACGCTTCATACCCGAATCATTCGCCCACACGAGGTTATAATTCACTTATCACCACATACCTCAAATAGTGATGACCACACAGGTATTCGAAACTCCACCCTAATTGGGAAAAATAACCAAATCATTCATTAGATAGCTACATATGATAGTTCTTTTCATTTCATTAGGGTATGTCACACTTCCTATCCGAAATCAATTTGACCTCCTCATTCCATAAGACCTAGTCATAGGGCGAAACCTCAAACTATTAACCTATTACCACATGGTAACTTGGTCATCTCACATTGTCACACAAACATTGTACAAATCTTAAATCCAACCCACGTTTTTGGATTTTCATTTCCACATGTTTTCATTTCTAACTAACGACTAACCTGTTTATTTCAAATGGATTGACATACATGTTATTTCACATCATGACATGCTAACCCCTTGTGAATGCAGCCATAACTTTAAAAATCCCATGCATTGCCTGCATCATGAATTGTATCACGAATCTTACATGCACAATCTGATCCTCTGCTTGTGTATCTTAGCTTAGAAAAGGCATGCTCATCGCTTGGTTCGTGTTTCTCCAATCGTGGCCAGTCTGGAGGGGCTTCCATACATTGACTCAAGTGAAGACTCAGGTTCTGATTCAGATTCAGTTCAACACACATCTTTCATGGCTAATACACAAGAAGAAGGTGCGGGGAAAGATCACCCTCTCCTTATGGGACAAAACTCGCTGTAGACACATCAATCGTCGTTGAGCGCCAAGATTGCAACTGCCTTGAATACCTTTTTCAACAGCAAACATCTAGCATCACTCATTCACCATCACGTCGTATGGGCTCAGATTGTAATTTCCAACCTGGAGGTCACCCTTAACAACGGTAATCCAACTAAACGACCTGAGATAGGGTGACCTACCACCTCACACGTGGTGCCCCTAGCTCCTACTGCCTCTTACTAGTTCAGGGTAGGACAAGGTCATCTTGTACAGCCAGCGTTCGCACGAGGGCCTTTTTATCAAGGAATGACCCAATAGCCTGTTCCTAACTGGAGTACGCTCGTTGCCTGACAGTTCCAGGCACCTCAACTGCCACATTTTGCAGCATTTCCCCAGGGGCAATATAGCTCTTATACAAGCTCAGGGAACTCCATCCTCCAATAACCAGGAATAGCGGAACTATGGCAATAATTTTTAGCCACTCACAGTGGTCATCTCGTTAATTCATACCCTGTGCAACCGATAATCGGGGATGAAGATAGCTTACCCCCCAAACTTCACAATGCCGTAGTTTGAGAAGTACATAGGATCTGGGGACCCACTTGCTCACTTAACGCATTATCAAATGGTGATGAGAGCATTATGTTAAGCAAACGGATGATTGTTAAGCTCTTTGTAGTCACCTTGGGCCACCCAGTCAATAAATGGTACAGCTACCTTCCATTGGACATAGCTACCGATTGGAATAGCCTTGCTCAGGCTATGATGAGGCATTATGGTTTCAACTCTCAAATGGAAACCACAATGCAACATCTGGAGGATATAAGGTAAAGGTAGGGTGAGAGCTTCAAATCCTACTATGCGCATTGGATGGCTATACAGGTCAGGCTTAGGGCTCGCTTAACTCTACCAGAGATGATAACCAAGCTTCTAGACTGTGCACTACCATCATACAAGAAAAAGTTTGGGCCAAACATCTTTTCGTGCTATCAAGAAGTGTTTGAGAAGGCAGATAGGATGGAGCATTTTTAATCCATGGATAGGTCTAGAAGGCACTAACATTGAAAGAAGATGATATAATAAATTAGCATTTAGCTACTTTACCCATGTGGCCTTTGAATTTTCGAATAAATTGAACTTTGTTTACTTGCTTAATACTCTATCAATGACATCACGCATTCTCTTAAGCATATACATAATGGTTTTAGCACATGTGACATGTCATGTCATGAAATTAATTTGGGTATAACTGGATTCCCCGTAATTACAATAAATTCAAATGATTTTACTCTTGAGAGAAAGTGAGAGACAAACTAATGTACTTAGACGAGCACGTGATAGCAATTGCTTCATCCTACAAGGATAAAAAATCAATAGAAGGATCTCTAAGCATGAAACGCCCACTGACTCAGTCAATCAAGAGAACGAAGCACGCAAAGATCAAAAGGGTCGGAGCCAGAATAAGGTTAAAATGTCAACCATGAGATCAAACAACAGGTATAATGTCACAAAGAAGGAGTCAAATCATTGAGCACGTCAACAAGTCTATCACATGGATCACCACCATTTGTGGGGGTAATCAAGCAATGATCGAAACCCCAAAAAAGTCAAAACAGATGGCACAAAATTAAAGATAAAAAGGAGTTAGATCATTGAACACGTAAACAACTCCTTCGCATGGCTCACTACTATTTGTGGGGAAATCATCGCACTATTGAAGGAAACGTCGATAATCAAGACTCATCATCGAATGCACCTCAAGCTAGCAAAGTAGCATGAGCACCAACCAATCGGTCAGAAATGCTGGACGAGACAACAATCAAAGTTGTGGACACGGACAGCTATCGGTCTACCAAATCAACCAAGTCTTACACAATTGCTATCACGCATAGGTGAAAGAAATAAATCGGTAAAAAGCAGTACCAATAAAATATAAATTAGCCTGTTATTTAACACTTGGTTAGTTGAGCAAAAATTAAGGCTTCTTTTCAAAACAAAAAAAAGAACAGTCCGCTGAGTTGAAAACCCGAAAAGGGTGGCTCGGGCAAAACTTAGGACATCGAGAGAACCACATTAGTTAGAAAACCTGAGAGGACTAATCAATGGCAAGAGTCAATTCATTTGAAACATTTATACCCCTGTTAGGTTCATCAATGAATTGTCATTTTTGCTTAATCTTTAAGCATATGCTTATTTTGATTGCTTGAATGCCAATGGTAGAATATCGCAAGCAAACATCCAAAAAATACACAAAATAAAGAATAAAATAAAAAAAGGGGTCTGCTGGATTGAAAACATGAAAGGGCAGTCTAGGAAAAAATTAAGACAATGTTCGATAGATTGAAAACCCGTAAGGGCGGTCTATACAGAAGTTAGAACCAATATCAAATTCATCATCTCCTCCTCGGAATGATGCGTGATAACACTTCAGGCCAACAGCTTCCAAGCAATCATAACCGACACAATGCAGGATCAACGAATCATCCAAACTTTCCTCAAACCAGATCCAAGCTTTGAACTTGAATCTGATTCAATGAACCCATGGTCATCGCTCGTAGGGAGTCATCCATGGAATCCCTAACAAGACAAACCTTAGGGATAACCATGCACCAGCACAAGAGAAGGTTTTTCAATGAACGAAGCCCACGACACCTACAATAGACGAACATACATCATATGATAAATATTGTTCATGCATAAAAACATGCATACATTACATACACATCACATTATTTACAGGTAAAGATGATGCCAAGCTAGGGCAACACTATCCCGATAAACAAAAACCTCCACCTCCACATGAGGAACCTACAAATAAGATGATGGCCCACTCAAGCCTAAAGTCAACATTGTAACATCACAAAAGCCTCCTAAAACAACAGAGCAATTTTTGGGACATCCACGAATTTCCATTAAACTTATTTATTCCTCATGTTTTAATTTTTTATTGAAGGGGCAAAAATTTTTGCTTCGCATAAACTCAATCAAATAATTAAAATATGCATCACAAAGTGTATTAACATTACACCTTTTTCTCTGATTTGTCACAAGAAACAAGTCAACATCCGACTAAGGAAATTTAAAATACAACCGAAGGAGGAAAACCTTATGGATAAGATGGATCTAATCTTAACTAGGCTAATAGATTCTGCACCTCACCTGAATGCGGTTGTATCTTCTATTCTAACCTCAAATGTCATTGCAAATGTAGTGGTAGGTAAGGTAAAGAGTAGTAAAAATGTTGTTTTAGAATAGTTGAATAGTCTTAATGCCATAATAGCAACATAGACTATGCAGTTCCATAAGTTTGGTGAAGAGCATGCAAAATAAAGTCCAGCATGAACAACAAGATTAATGAATTGTCAATGTAGTTGGATGCAAATAAGGATCTTGTGCACATCTTGTGTAATACTATAGAGAAGATATCTAAGCTGATGATCACTTATGACAAGAAGGTTGATGGTGGATGATGCTATGAAAAGATAAAAAGGCCAATGCTGAACATGGACGTGCTTAGTGATAAATTGAACTCAGGTTGCGCTCTTATCAAATCCAATATTGAAGATTCTGTGAAGAACTCTCAAATAGCTCTGAGTGATATCATGGCTTAACTTTTTCGTAAGCTTTTTGAGTCAATCGACCCTAGTAAAGGTCTCAGATTTCATAAGAAGCTCAATGCTTGGTGATTGGTCGATTTTATCTGGCGGTTGATAAGTGTATAATTACACTTATTTTCATATTAATTCTATACACTAAACACTATAGTTTAAGTCATTTTTATACTTCATATAAAAGATTTCACGTGGTATGTAGTTTCTTTTTATGCAAATGTGCATACTAGGTAAATCTTGGGAGTAAAATGATCTAAAGTGGAATTCTATGAAAAAAGAGTGAAAAAGGTGCAAAAAAGATGCTTGGAACTTAAAGATTTGGCTTATGATCGAAGCTATCAAAGATCAGTGAAGTTACAAGGAGAATTCTAAAGAAAAATGCAATTCACGATCGTGGTAACCATTCATGGTCGCGACTTGTTCTTCTTCAAAAATGAAGTTTGACAATCAAAGATTCGCAATCGCGACTTGTATATCGCGGTGGTGACTTGGATGGTTTTCTGGTTCTATCTTCTTAACTACGAACAACCAGATAAGCATGATCAACCGCCATCAACTACCAACGAAAAGACACTTATCAGAAGTTAACCAATCATGAAAAGGTGCCTATCCATTGTGGATTAGATTGAAGCTTCTCAACCAATCACAATGAAGTGATGCAATCATTCACCAATGGATGTGACTCTTTGTTTGGATAGACGCAACCCTTCGAACTCTATAAATAGGGCTCCAAACTTCACAAATTTCATGCAATGGATGTGGCAATAAGACCAGGATTGCATATAGTGTGTGTATAGATAGAGAATTCACAACGTTTATAAGTGTTAGCGAGAAAATGTTTAAGTGATTCGAATCCTTATTTCGATCACTAGATTTCTCTATATTCTCGAGCGATTGTTGTATAAGTGTACTTGCAAATCACTTATCAATAAAAGTTTTCATTCTTCAATATTTGTTTGTTC
>CATIWQ010858890.1:0-12189 GCA_949673415.1 Euphorbia schlechtendalii | reverse complement strand
TATATGTATATGTATAAGTATATGTATATATGTATATATGTATATGTATATGTTAATGTATATGTATATATATATATATAATTATTTGATAATTTTATCTCCACAACATTGCATGAGTCTACTTCCTGTGACTAGCAAGACTTCCCAAAATCAATTTTAGAATTAAACCCATTAAAACTCTATAAAGAACTTCAGGTGACCTAATTGTGGTCATCTCATCAACAACAACAAATGTACAACGTAAGCAAATAAAAGATTCAGATTGTAATTAGTCACAAAAGAATAGATAATAAAATAAAAAGAAATCGTAGTTACATGAGTGATACGTACACACAATTTATAATCGAAAATTAAATATGACTTATTATGTATGACAGTACAAATTTAGGAAGAAAATGAGCCAACAACTCCTATACCAACAATGATTATATCAAATTATCAAAAGTTTGGCATCTTTATTATTGTGTTTTGTCCTTCAAATTACATGGAAGTTGATCCTGTCTTCGCAACTAATTTGATCTCACATGCTAAGATTCATAGTAATTCATTATAAGTAATTGTAAAAGTCAAGTTAAGAAGAGTTTGACAAAAATGAAAAGAAAATGCAGACTACCTCTTTGGGATAAAATAAAATTTTGATGAAACCAAGATCTAGGCCAGAGCATAGAATTTCTAACCATAAAACACATTCATGACATTATATCTAAAAAGTAATTATTGAACCAAACTTAGTGAAACAACCAATATTAACTGCTATTTCTTTCAAGTAACTATTCAGCCAAACTTCTTGCAAAACTCTTTCAAAGTTTTATTATGATCTTAAGCTGGTGACTAAGAGATCCAAATTTATATACTGATCGGCGAATGAATATTTTAAACCTAGAAACCAAAATGTAAGTATCGATCGTCAAATGAATTCTGTAAGGCCTAGCAATCAAAGGTACTTTTATTATTATAGCACATGTCAGGATTCAAGGAACCAAATCGGTTGCACTACTTCCATTTGTAATTCTCAAACCAGTTTATCAATTCTGAAACCAAATATTTGAGTATTATTAACACAACTGCATGATTATGCCCCAGGAATAACTCTTAAAATCAAAAGTACAACTATTATTCATATAGAAGAGAACGACTAATAGAGAAAAGGCTAAAAATTCCCAAATTTGTTATCTTTCCATAAACAAAAAAGAGACCGAAATACTTTGGATAATCAGAAGAATCACAAAATTCAGATGTATCAGCCATTAACAAGTACTTGAGCTTATTTCTTAGTCATAATGAACAAACCACAAAAACAGAGAACCTAAAGCTAAATACATACCATCATAAAAACCAACACCGAACTAGCTAGCAATACAATGATGACGATTCCCCTCAAGTCTGTACATGAAACAAAAGTTTAACCATTAACTCCTAATTTACCTTTTATTTAAATTATCTAAATTATTCACCACCGCCACCATTACTGTTTTCACTTTCTCAACTCATCAAGCAACGAATTAAGAGCAAAAATCAAGAACGAAAACAAACTAAGAAACACAAATCGAGAAACCCTAAAATTTAATATGCATCTAATTGATTTTTACTCATTACAATTAAGTTCATACCTAACAAAAGTTAACAAGGAATGAGGCGAGAGACGGTGGTGGCAAGACCGACTTGAGAACGGCGATGAAACGGACGAAATAGTAGAGGATAATTTGCTTGGGGTTGGTAGAGGTGGGAGAAAAATCAAGTGAGAAAGTAATAAAGGGTTGAGAAATAGTGAAAGACAACGAAAGGAAGAAAGGATGACGGCGAGATCGAAGAACGAAGGCGTGGTGTAGGAAAAGGGCTGAAGTTGCAGCGGTAATTTGGGACAAGTCAAGGAAAAAAAGAGGGAATGAACTTTTATTTGTTTGCTGACCTTGAGCATTTTCGTCGGTTAATTTAATAGAAATTGACGGTATTGGGTCCAAATATAATCTCGTTGGTTAATTGTTTTAAATAGACAGGATTTCTATAGTAATCCCGTCGGTTATTAGTAACAATCGACCGGATTGCCCTCCGCACCTCAAAATAGCAATTTCAGCTTCAGTTCTATTCATAACCAATGGGATATGTGCGACACAATAGGCCCGTTCTCTACTAGTGGATCCAACCAACTGATCGCACGAGCTGAAGATGATACCTTGAGTTAATACATGAATATATTTAGGTAATATATTGGAGACCGCTATAAGATAAGCACTCGGAAATAACTTTGTTCATGTGTTGGTGTCATGTCTTATTGAAATAGGAGTACAAGTATCCTCAGACCTAAGGTATTGGTTACATTGTGTAGGAGTTGCTATACTTTCAATGGTGATCAGGATGATACGGGTGATTATGATTATGGTGATGATCACTCTTTGATAAGCCGAGTAGTCAAGATAGGATCCATCACTCCTGATATAGGGGTATAATGAGAGATGTACCTTAAGGCCTCTTGTTGAAGAGACACACTCGTAAACCTCTGATCAGAGTATAGGATTGATAAAATTGGTTTCTAGTCAATCTTGATACTTATGGGAGTGGTGTTGTTCGTGAACAAGTCTAATTCTAGGATAACTATAGTTGTTACATGAGTTAACACTTATTCCAAGCTCAATACACTGGATGGTACTTAACCTAATGGAAGGAGTGTATTGTACTGGTTATTATTGTAGAATTGGATCAAGTCACAAGCACATGACGTTCCGAGTATCGGGGAGCATACGCCTTTGCTGGAATGCCCATTTGATCATATAGAGTTATTGGGTTCCATATCGGTGTGGAATAGTGAGCCTAAAGGTTCCTAGATGGGTAGCCATGTTTAGGTTAACCTCTAGTAGCTTGATACTTTGGGATCCTATGAGGTCACACACTTTTAGTCTTTACTGGACTAAGTAAAGAACTTATAATCTATACTAAGAATATTAAGGATTTCAAAATCGTTGGATAAATTATTAATTAGTTGGACCAAATAATTATAAGCATTTAAAGGATGAATTTTTGAGAAAAATTGCACAATGTGTAGCAAGGGAATTTCCGCTGCGAGTGGGCCCCACGAACACGGGTTGTTCGCGGGTGTGGCTTGCGCAGCTGCCTTGTGAGCATAATTTTCTCGCTGACCACTAGCGTGAGCTGGCATTAGGCCAGCGCATGCTAGGAGGTAGCTAGCCCGCAAGCCTTACCTTGGCAATGCTTGTGCATGTCTGCTAGCAGCTCATAAGCTAGGCTTTGACGGGGCAAGGTAAGTGTTGAACCCAAGTTCATAATACCTAACACTACTTAAAACATTTTGGAAATAACAAACTGTCTAGGATAGTGAAATTAATTGAGTACTAAGTAGACTCTTAATTAATCAAGTTTACTTGAGGGTGTTTAAGGGAAAACAACTCAGTTTACTGAGATATTAATTAAATTATGGCTTAGAGTAAGGAAAGTTGAGTTAAGCCTAGCATTACATAGTTTACAAGATATAGACTCAACAAAGCTGAGTTAGCATTTTTTTTATATAAGCTTAGTTCTTTTCGACACTTAGAGAAATATTTGACACATATGTGTTTAACGGTTTTTATGAAGAACATAATATTTCTTTAATGCTTTTCAGGAGAAAAAGCACTGAAATTAAAGAAGATATTCAAGTGTTGCTCACAAAGAAAAGGTGTCGGTATGGAATGTTGGAGAATTCTCACTAAAATCTAGGACAAAAGGAGTCCTCTGACATGCGCCATTTTTGAGTATCCTATCGCACCTCTGCAACGTTAGCAAGTAAACAATTGTAGAATTCCATGTTGCATCTCGCCGCCTCTCTATCAGAATGGCTTGATTGAAGAAATTGAGTTTTTCACACTTCAAGATTGATGGATTAATCTTGCGATTCAACGTTCGAAATCTCTATCTCTAAACGTCTTGGAATTTGTTTCAAATGGGAAAATTCAAAGATTTAAAGAGAAGAGAAATTGAAGAAACTTTCAGGATGAGAAGTTTGCAACGATTTCCTCCAAGACCTTTAACTATGAATAGAAAACTAGAGAAGACGTTTAAACTTAGTGAATCTCCTCAAATTTCATAAAGAGCTGAACCTCTTTTCATTCATTCCTAGCTTTTCGAAATTCCAAATTAAGCAATGATGCAAACATAAATTGTCCAATCTATTTGTAATAGAGAGATAACACATAAGATTTAACATTTTAAAGGATCAATATTTTAAAAGTTGAAATCCTTTATTAAAAATTTCTTTGAGAAATCTAAGTGACAGTTTAGGAAGGGTACCTAAATTATTTTTGAGAGGTAGTTAGAAAGAAAGGTAGTTTCTATAATCTTGTCAACCTATTGTAAAGGCTTCTTCGCCTAAGGAAGGAAGGAAATACTAGTGGATTAAAGCTCAGAAAGGAATCTGAGAACTAGAGGTAGGACAGGGGTCGAAGCAGGATAAATCTCAAGTGTTAATGTTCTATCCTTATTCTCTCATCCTTATTGCACTTATTTAATTCATTATTCTTTCGATTTCACAAGTGTTGCTTGAAAAACAAATCCGAGCTGAGTAAAGTACTCAATAACCATGGAAAATAAACTATGCCAGTGAAGCTTAGCAGTTTATAGTGGTATCCGAGGAAGTGCTAAGCTTTTAGACTAATGATCTTTGAGTTAAAGATCTGAAATGGCTTACAACAGTATCAGTTTTGGCTCAGGATAAATAGGTCTCCTCAAAGAGTGTATGTCAGTAACAAGGCCTTTGTCGTTTGACGGTAATTACTCCACGTTTTGGAAAAATTGCATGAAGAACTTTATTCAATCTCAAAGCATGGAAGCATGGCTTGTTATCGAGCTTGGCCCCATAATTCTTACAATAGTAAGGAATGGGGACCGTATTCCAGTTGATACGAAGGATAATGATGATACTGACTTAAGGCTTCTCAAGGAGAATGTCATGGCCATCAATTAGTTACATTGTGCGCTAGATCTTAAAGAGTTCAACTGGGTCTCGAGGTTGCGAAATAGAGCAAGAAATCTAAAAGAAGTAGGAAATTTCCTACGAGGGGACTGACAAGGTCAAGGAGTTGAAGATTAATCTCATGCTGAGAGAATATGAGATGTTCTAGATGGGCGCTAGTGAAGGAATTCAAGCCTTGAATACCTAGTTCATTAATATCATTGATGAACTGAAGAATTTCGGCAAGGAGTTCACCAAGGAAGAAATGGTGAAGAAGATTCTCCGCAGTCTTACCTTAGAGTAGGATGCTAAGAAGATTCTCTAAGGAAGAGATGGTGAAGAAGATTTTTCGCACTCTTACCTTAGAGTGGGATGCCAAGAAGAGCGCGATCAAGGAGGCTTATGATCTTAAGACCTACAGCTATGATGAGCTTATAGGCACCTTGGTAACATAGGAAATGTCCTAAGGAAATATACCGATGAGTCTAAAAGGAGTAAGGGCAAGGAGAGAGAGTGTAAAGTCATTGTCCTGAAAGCTTATTCTTCTGACGAATCCACCAGCTACAATTCTGATGAGCAAGTGGCCCTTCTAACTAGGCTTTTCAAACACTTCATGAAGAAGGATGGGAAGTTCAACAAGAAGAAGTTTTCCGCTAAAAATAAATCAACTCAGCACCGATGTGGAGATGAGAAAGGATCTAAGAAGGAAAATAGCAAAGATATCAAGTGCTTCTGTTGTGGTGAAAAAGGCCATATCCGATCATCATGTCCAAAGACCAAGAAGGACATATATAATAAGAGGTTTGCAAAGAAGAATAAGACACTTGTTGCCACATGGAGTGATTATTGAGGAGTCTTCGTCATCTAATGATTGCAACAGATTCTGCTAATCAATTCTTAGTGGCGATAGAGAATCAAAGGGGCGAGCTCACCATTTGCTTCCGAGAGCAATCAATCCACTCCTGACTCTAAAGTTGAGTGACATAAATAGAAAATTTCTAAAATTGAGGTAGATCTTGTAATCCCTTTATCCATTAAAGAATTCGCCCAGGTACTTTTTGATGTTATTAAACTAACTAACAAGTCGGGGAAAAACATCAAGGAGCTAGTGAGGAGAAGTGATGATCAAGAAGATACTATAGCTTCCTTATCTCTTGATATCCACTTTCTTGAAGAAAAAGTTGAGTATTATGAATGTCAAAACAACAAGCTCAATAAGAAATTAGATGAGTTTGACTGCTGAGATAACGGCTTTAAAGAAGAAACGAGTTCATCCTCCAGCCAACATTTAAACTTCGAGTAACCAAGAGGAAGAATTCCTCTAAAAAGAAGAAAGCGACTAGACTAACTTAAGCACTACTAACAAGGGATGACCCATCTCGAAAGCATGGGAACCTAAGAAAATGAGATTGTTTTATAGATGAGCCTTAGATCTGTTGAAGACACTGGTATGTGGTATTTGTATGGCGGATGGTCAAGGAACATGAAAGGAGATGAAAGCCAGTTCATCTCATTAGAGTGTAAAAGAAATGGAAATGTCAATTTACGAGACAACCAAAATGGCAAGATTGTGAGTTGTGGTACTGTTGGTGCCTCTCCTTCGATGGAAGAGGTTTCTCTAGTCAAAGGACTCAAATTCCACTTGCTCAATGTAGCCCAGCTTTGTGACAAAGGTAGGAAGGTTACATTTAACTCAACAAGTTGCTCAGTTATTGGTGAGCGCTAAAAAGAAGAAGGAAATCATGTTTGAATTTGAAGAGCACACAAGAGTCCCCTCGGAGTCCATCCTTTTTGTGGAATTCAAGCACATATAAGGGAGTTTAATCATAATTCATTACCATCTTACTAAGGCGAGTGCCAAAAGCTTGGTGGACAAAATGGTGATAATCCTCAACGGGTTGATTGATTTTGCAGCTCAATAGAATGTCGCTATCTCTTCTAATCCTACCTCCAATAACATCACTAAAAAAATTGCAGGAAGGGTAAAGAGTAGTGTGGACAACGCTACCTTGCAACTAAGAAACATTCATGTTGTGAAGGTATCTCAAACAACTCAGCTTCACAAGTTTGGTGAGGAACAATATGATATTTGTCAAGGCAAACGTAAGGGATAAACTGAAAGAATCTCAGGATGCTATGATATTTGCTATGAGCAAGCTATTTCCAAATTCAATTTTCTTAGTAGATCCTAAAAATGGATTCACTTTTCACAAGAAGGTGAATGTCCTAGTGGATAGGATCAATATGAACTTGAAGATAAATTACAAGCACACATGGACACCAACATAGAATATGCAAGAGGACATAAACTTCAATGCCAAAACAATAACTACAATATGTCCATTATTCATTGACATTGAGGCTAAATTGAAGATTGTGCTATCAACTAGTGATTTTAAAGATCTGCTACAATGCTTTCAATAGTTTTTCTACCAAGGATTTGATCTCATTAATAATCTTACCCGTTGCAACCATTTACTACTACAAGAACTTAGTAGCAAAGAAATTCCTATCCTCACTTGGTAGAGAGAAGTTGTTGAATGAAATTGATCTGGTATTGTCCAGGAAGTAGGAGATGTTTTCTCATTCCATTGACACCTTTTATATGTGTCTTAATTAATTGGTTTCAAAGTAGCTAACAAAGGGGGAGAAGGTAGCAAAGGATGTGCAAAAAACATCTCAATAGCAAAAGGCTCATTTTCTTGTAAGAACACAACCTCCACAGAAGTAATGGAAACTTAAAACTCAACCCACTAAGTTTAAGGATCATCATCTTCGTGGATACCACCAAGAGGGTGAGGCGACCCTAATAAAAAAATATAATAGCTGTGCAGATAGGAAAATTTGTAATAGCACTTACTATAAAAGCTTGGTATAAGACACAACTTGTGTAATTGATAAGTTATCTTATATATAAAAATTACACGTTTTTTCTGAAGTTAAGAAATTCTTAAATTTATATTTATATATGTTGCCTTTTTCATAAGTTTATATATTGTAGGAATCCACTAAGACCACTAAGTATGGAGAATTCGAGTAAGAAAAGTCTTAATTTAAAAGAAAGCTCACTTAGTATGGGGGAGTTTATGCTGACAGAAGATAATCCACTTAGCATGGGAGAGTCTATGATGTTTAAGGAAGCTCACTCAGCATGGGGGAGTCTTACATCACTTATAAGGTATTCATATATCAATAAATTCTTACTTAGTTAATTTCTACTACCACCTAGTTTGTTATCTGTTGTAATATTGGGGAATATTGTTGAACCCAAGGTAATAGTAACTCATAGTTCTTTAGTTTTAGAGATAAAAAATTACTAAGGATAGTGAAACAAATAAGGTACTAAGTAAACTATTAATTAAGTAATCATCTTGAGTTAGTTTTTGAGGCAAAACAACTCAACTTGAATGATAAGGCATAGGGTAGTAAAGGTTTCCAAGCTGATCTTAGATATGATAAGGAATAGGGTAGTAAAGGTTTCCAAGCTGATGAATTATACAACATTGTTTATGTGATATAACTCGAAATTAGTTGAGCACTTTTAACCATTATTCTCATCATAAGTTGAGTACTTTATGTGATGCTAAGTAAATGTAACATCGGGTCCTAAAAAGTATTTGACACTAAAATTAAAGAATATTTAAAAGGTCCTCACAATGAAAAGGTTTCAGTAGGGAACGTTAGGATATCATCTTCAAAACCTAAGCAAAAATGGAATCCTCTAACATTCACCATTTTCTAGCATTGTCGTGCCATCTACAACATCAGCAAAAGCATTCAATTAGCAACTAACACATTGCATCTCGTTCACCTTCTCTCAAATGCATTGCTTGAACGAAAAGAGTCTTGGATGAGAAATTAAAGATGAGAAGTTTGCAATTGCAACTTCTAGAAATTTACATCTATAAATATAGCTTGGAGTAAACGTTTACAAATTGGTGAATCACTTTGAATTTCTAAAGAGCTTATCTTTTGTTAAAGCTATTACAACCTTATAAATTCTAAATCAAGAAATTTAAAAGTAAACAACAAATTCCAATCTGTTTGTATTGCATAGAAATCATTTAGAATTAGAATCTAGCTAAGTCATTCACTATAAAGGAACTAATAGTTTAAAACTTATGTTTCCTATGTGTGAAACTCTTTTTAATCAAATCTATGTGAGATTAGGTTGAGAAGGGTACTCAAACTGAGTGAGCGGTAGTTAGCTTTAAATGTACATTCTGTAATCATTCTACTTACTATCAAAGGCTTCTTTTCCTAGTTAAAGGAAAGAACACTAGTGGATTTAAGCTACGTAAAGTTATCCGAGGATTGGAGGTAGGCTAGGGGTCGAACTAGGATATAATCAAGGTGTCTTCTATCCTTAAACATATCTTTTATTTTAGACAATTTACGCTCATACATCACCATTCTCTCTCTCTTTTTATAAGCTTGAAAACCATCCTAAGCTAATTAAGATTTTACTTAGCACAACTTGCGAGCAAACCAAGGTCAGCACAAGCTGAGTGGTTTATGTTTTTTCCAGTTTTGCACTCAACACACTTAACTCAGCATACATTAACTAAACATGGCAAAAGATTTTTTAATCCTAATAAAGAATAAGTTAAATTGACATTCACAAAGAATAAACAGATTGTCTAAAGCTAAGTGGGCCAACATAACGCTTTATATTCTATTGAATTATTTATGACGTAGAATGAAAACTGAATAACTTGATTTATGATTATCATGTCGGGCTCTTCTATGTGTACCTCAATTCCGCATTAGCCAAATGTCGAGCTTCCATTGATGAGAACCTTCCAAGTTTCTTTTTATAAATCTTCAATTTTGGTCTCAGGCACTTTTTAAAGGATGTTTGCTAGAACTTGCACCTTCATTGCATTCCTTACCTCAAATCAAATATCAAACTCTGATCATTTGACCATCCATTCTAAAATTCTTCTAGATGTTTTAGGTTTTTACATGATTTTCTTCAGTCCAAGATTTGTTCAGACTATTATAGAGTGGCTTTAGAAGTAGTTCCTTAGTCTCTACGAGGCTCTGACTATAGCATAAGAAACTTTCTTTAGCCCGGATACCATAACTCTACTTCTTTTAGGACTTTACTCACATAATACATTAGAATTGCTTTGTTCCCTCTTCTTTGATTAATATTATTCCTATTGTCTCCTCTCTTGTGCTCAAGTATAAGTATAGTGGTTTGCCTAGTACCAGTTAACTAAGGAGCAATGATTAAGAGAGAAATTTCTTTAGGTCTTCAAATGCTCTCTCAAATTCTTCGTTCTATGCAAATTTCATTGTTCCCTTTAATAACTTGTAAAAGGGGAAGTATCTTTTAGAGGAGCATGAGATGAATCTTCCAAGCACATTGATTTTCCCGTTCATTTTTAGCACCTCATTACAATTTATGAGATGTTTTACATCTTTTAAGATGTATGGAAATGTATTCACCACCTCCATATGAGTGAAACAATTTTATAGACCTAACAAAATATTTTTCAACAATTGATTGAAATTTATATATTGTGCTCCAAGCTTATGATTTATAACGTAAGAGAAAAATACAACTGTATTTACCAAATGCATCATAAAATAATAGAAAATAAGAAAATCCATCATATGATTCAATGGAAGCAAGTTCCCATAAATCCGCACAAATTAAATCAAGATGTTCAGATATGATTGTTTCAGACAACAAGAATGACAATTTATTACTCTTACTAATAGCACAACTAGAACACAGAGGGTGATCCCTCTTTATTCTACACAAATTTAATGCTATTTCCACGCAAGATACAATAGAAAATTGGAGTAGACGGATGACCAAGCTGCTCATGCCAGGTGGATTGAGAGGTGAGATAACATATAGTTGGAACACAAACCCGTGATGGTAGAGAATAAAGATCATTATTATTCTGGCCTTTTAGTATCACTTGTTTGGAATTGAGAACCTTCACAATAAAAGAATTATCAAAGAATTCAACAGAGACATCGTTAGGTTTTGTTAGTGTACTAATAGATATTAAATTTAGTTTGGAACTCAGCACACGTAAATTATGTGACAATTGTAACAATCTTTGAGCTGACATGTTTAATTTGGAGAGTTGAGCCATTACCTAAGGTGTCTTTCTCAGGGCAGTTGTATTCTGAATGGAGATTGAGGTGATCCAAATTGGTTGCCAAATGGTGAGTTGCACTGTTATCCATGAGTCATAGCGATTTGGTATAGGTGTTGTCAGTTGTTTTGTGACAGCCTAGATATTGTGTAGGGTATGGTGAAGATCTCGTTATAGGGCATTGGCGTGCCATGTGTCCAATGATGTAATGTCAGGAGGTGTCATCATGGTTTGACGGGGTTGTTTGTAACCATCAAAGTGTAGTGTTGATGGGTTGAACATGGATTGCATGCGGTTGGAATCATTGTCATAGGCTTGACGGGGCTTTCCTCTACCACAATCTCATCCCCGAGTATTTCTCAAAGTAGTTTGCATGGTATAATGCGCAGAGGGGCTGTTCAAATAATCAATGATTGATTTCTCCCACTGTATGTGTCTTTTCTCAGTCAAAAGTGTGTCCAAAAGATCATCAAATCCATTTGTTCTAGTAGATGGGGAGCGACATACATCTGGTAGTGGGCCGCGCAAGCCATCAATTATATTGCTAACCAAATCCTCTTCAGAAATAGGATTTTGCAATGAAGCCAAATGATGAGAGAGTGATTTTGTGTAGGGCATAAACTCAGTCACAGGCTCCGTATTCGATTAAATAGGGAATGAAGTTTTTTGTTTCAACTCCCTTATTTTTTCCTTCGAACTTGAGGCATAAGCCTACTCTAATTTCACCTAAACAGATCGACCAATATGAGCACTAATAACAGTTGGAAATGTTGGTGTGCCCTAGTTCTCAGGCATTGGTTCCTACAGTATGTATATACTAATGGTGTCACATTATAAAGGCAATATATAATCTACTGCATATATATATCTTGTGCTATAATATGAGTAGAGTATCCACTGATTAATAATCATAAATGTCCCAAGTTTGTTTTAATCATGGGAATGAATAAAACGAAAGGCTTGTGTGTTGGATGATCTGTAGCAATGTAGTTGCTATGTCACTTGTAAAGTAGATCATGAACATAGGCACATGTTGAGAAAATGGGCTGGACCGATCCACATAGCATGGTCACGTGGTTGTATGTTATAGACATTTTGCTGAGTAGGTCTCAATGGTCCTCAGACTTA
>CATIWQ010858796.1:0-36324 GCA_949673415.1 Euphorbia schlechtendalii | reverse complement strand
CCGTTCCTTGAACCATGCTAAGAACGATTTATCATGCATATGAGTCAACTCAACATCATTTTTAGAAGGATTTTCATCTTTTAGAATTGAAATATGTTCTTCTATGTATGGATGAACTTCCGAGAGACTTTGGAAGAATTGAATATATAAATGCATTTGATATCACATCACAGCACAAATTTGTTCATCTATAAATAACCAAAACATATCCTTCAAAATTACCTGGTTGGCAGAGCTTCCGCAGCCAGCGTTGACAGATTAGAAGGAACTTGATCGAATTTCAGTTGGTCCTAAATCGAGCTAGAGAGAGTAGTGATCTAGAGAGCAGAGACCTGTGTTAAGAGTAAAACATAAGATTTCAATTAGGTTAAAAGTTTGAACAAACCGGCCACATACCTAGAAAAAAAAAAGAAAGATGAAAGAAAGTGGACGAACGGAGAAGAGACGGAGGTGGTGGAGCGACGGGATGCGACGGAGGTAGTGGAGTTATCGGAGACTATAACAGTCAGAACGGCAGAGGTTAATGTAAACGAAGAAATAGCAGTCAGAAGGGTAGAAAATGGGGAATTATAAAAGGATATTACGGACGGTTCTAAAAGAAGACCGTCCGTAATAAGTATTCCGGACGGTCCATTCATAATGACCGTCTGAAATACATTATTTATATTTTTTATGGATAGGTATTGCGGACGGTTATTATATAATAACCGTCTGCAATACCTATATTTCTTTGCGGATGTTAGGTTCAAAATAACCGTCCGCAATACTATAATACGGACAACAAAAGATACATATATTACGGACGGTTTGTTTTTAACAACCGTCCGTAATAACCATCTCCGTGTTTCTTAATGCTCAATGCAAACGATTTTTTGTAGAACCCTCCCAAAAAGTGCGACCCTACAGATCCTTTCTGCACTAGTGTAATAAACTTTGCTTTTGGCAAGTACCCTAGAATCTACCAAAAGATAATGTAATAATCCAAAAGATACTTCTTTTGACGCATATACAGGAAGTTACATGGTTTCTTCATCATATAAGAAGGCGTGATATAACGATTATAATCATATAATTTGATATCATTTGTTGTATACTTATTTAAGTGTACATGTTTTTAATGAAATTTATTAAATTAAATGTATGTTTATATTAAGAAAAAAAGTACATAAATCATCTAAACTTAAAAAACATGCTATATGGTTTCAATCATTTTCAAAATCATATCTTGTAAAAATTTATTTCAAAAACATGCCATGTTATTTGTAGTTGTTAGCAAAAAGGAGGAAAAAAATATATTTTTCATTAAGAACAATAGTGTTAGAGTAAGTATTTCAATCAAATTAACATTCATATAATTTAATAACATTAATTAATAATTATACATCAAAATTTGAATTTCTTCCGAATAAATCATTCTATTATGATTTTTGTAAATTTGTCATCGCATTTAAATTAAAAAATATTCGTGCTTTTTCAAAAAAAAAGTGTATTGCATTCTTATTAACCAGACTTAATAAAATTCAGTTCAATGTTGATAAGATCACCTCTTTTTATGATGTAATTTAAAAGTGAAAATCTTTCTTTTGCCAACGAATGCAAACCATAAAACATGTTTTTGAAAAAAAAAAATTCACAAGATATTTTTTTTTGAAAATGAGTGAAACACGTGAAATGTTTTTAAAATTTTGGTCTAACATTTATTGATAATGAATCTTAAATATAACTATTTTACAAGTCATGAGTAGTAGTTTAAACATTTTTTTAGAGAAAATATTGAAATGGAGTGGTAACTTAATAATGAACTTGTAAGTAAGTATATAATTGTGGCGAATATTTTAATTTAATCGGTGATTGAGAATATATTTGTGATTTTAGAGATCCAATATTAGAGTCTCCATATTGGTTGACGGGGTAAAAATGTTTTTTTTATTAATATATTGAGCAAATTAAAAAAATAAATAGCAAGTTATAAGAGGGTGGAGTTGAGTGCTAACAAGGCTTCATAGTTAAAAGGATGGAGTTGAGTGCTCAATCAATAGCCAATCAAACTACTTTAAAATTATTTTTTAAAACAAAAGGCATAATAGGAAGAGCAAGTCCCACGAATATTATTGTGGAATTATGAATAATACAGGGCAAAATGAATAGTATATGGAGTAATATTTAATACATGTTTAACTACCTTAACTTATCCCAAAAAATTTACTACCTTTGAATTTTCAAAATGAACTCGCTGCTCCCTTAACTTTAAAAAAATGACCCCGTAGCTACCTCAACTTTAAAAAAATACACCACTTTGCTCCCTCTATGCCACGTGTCATCTTCTGATTGGTTTGACTTTTCAAAGATGCAATTTTTCTTATTTTTTCCCTCCAATCAGAAGTTAACACGTGTCACTGAGGGAGCAAAGTGGTGCACTTTTTTAAAGTTGAGGGAGCTACGGGGTCACTTTTTTAAAGTTGAGGAAGCTACGGGGTCATTTTGAAAGTTCAGGCGGGCAGCAAATTTTTTGGGATAAGTTCAGGTAGCGTATTAAACCTAATATTTATATGATAAGGAGACCAATCGGAGAGAAGCCTCCATATATCATCCAACTTCAACTCCCATTGGTTCACGCATATTATATTTTAACCAATGGGATTATCTTTTTTATACTTTCAACCATATCATACTGATATGTTTTACTATAAATTGTCAATCAATTCAATTGTCCAATCACCCATTTCAAATTTTAAAAAGTTTTACAACTCACACGTGTCCACTTCTCCATGTGTGAAATTTAGCTGATTCTTTTGCTATCCATGTTATCCTTGGTCAATATATATTCGAGTAAACTTCAATATGTACAATGGTTCGATCGTTTCGTAAAAAGATTTTTGTGCAATTTTTCTTTGAAAAATGGTGTTTGTTATTTCAAAAGTTACAAATTAAGGAAAAAATATTTTTTTTACTCAAAATAATAAGTTTAGATAAATTTTTTCAATAAATTTAACATTATTATAAGTTATAATTATTATTTAAAAATTATTTATCAAAATTTGAGTAATTTTTTAAAACTATAAATTTTATTATTTTATAAAGTTATCATTCACGTTTTAATTCAAATTTGTTAAAAAATTCTAAAATTTATCTCTAAAGTGAGTGTACCATTATTAACTAAGCTTCCAAATTTGAGTTCAAAATTAAAATTATTACCCCTTATAATAACTTAATTTCAAATTGAAAAACATGTTTTTGCTAACTTATGAAACTACAAGCACCATTTTGAAAAAAATTAACAAGGAGTTTTTTGCAAATTATTAACAAAACCATAAAACATGTTTTCAAAGTTTACCCTATATTTTACGAAGTATGTACTGTTATGTCCAGAATTATTTTTCACTCGGCCTGAGATATACACATAACGAAATATGTATACGTGGTCAATCTTTCCATGTCAAACGATAAGAACTTCTATGTGAATTTCCTGAAATGATGTATTGTTCGATATTTCTCGTTCAATTTCACATATGGCGGACAAGTAAAAGAGAGAATGGTAGAAATTTTTTCACATGTGCGCGATAGTGGGTGAACAAATTAACTTGATAGAGGATTAGAGGGTTCATGATATGTTTTTTTATATGTAAACTAGAGAAAAAAAATCAAGTTTAACATTACATTGCTGGATCCTATGTATCAAACAGCTAAAATGAGTTAAAAGAATTTTAATCACATCTTGTTAACAATGTAGGTACGTTATTAATAAAAACTTTATACTAACAAAAAAAATTATAAAAAAGACTACAATTTACAATTAAAAAAAATTATATAGTGAGTTAAGGCATGTTCGATATATAATTATGTAGCCTATAATTGTTTTGCATTGATTTATACATGGGACATGGATACTATTATGTAAAAATAAAAAAAAAAAACTAAATTTTCATATTTCTAACTATTAATTTGTATGCTATTTGTTTAAATCATCGCTAAATTTGCATTAGCTTTTCTATTTACTACTATTTTGTATTAATAAGTTTATAGATTAGGTCTTAGTGAAATTATAAGTTAATGGCTAAAAACAAAAAATTCAGCTTAATCAGTCTTGTTGTATGTAATTTTATTTTATTATATTGGATGAAAATGCTAAAAAAACTGCAGAAGTAACTAAACAGATTAATATTTCTATGAAAAACTAAACAGATTTAAAATTGATTAGGTGGGTTGAATTTTATTGGCTTTCATACTAAGAAAAGTCAAACTACAAAAGGACGAATAATGAAATTGGGCCTAATGTCTCTTCCTAGTATATCAACGTGGAAGAACTTCACAGGCTGTATAATGATGGTACGTTGCGAAAAGAATAGAAAAATCGTTGGAAGGACCCTAAAAAGTCTACACCTATTACGATGTTGTCCGTACTTCCACGTTTCCAATCAAACACTTCCTTCTTTTGTATTTTACTTTCACCCCTCAATTTCAAAGAAATTACAACTTGGTATCTTTTCATTTCATGTTCGAAATATATTTATAAATGAATAAAATAATATTAATGAAAATGTAAATGTATAAAATGACATATGAGACACATGTTAAATATGTAAATCTTCAAAACCTGATCTTTACTATAATTTTCCTCGATTTCGTGATTTGTCTTTCCAATTTCGAGAACTAATTCAAATAATTTAAAACATAAGTTATCAGGAAAGAGTGATCCACTTTCATAACAACTTTTGTAATTTGTAAAGAAGTGTGAT
This sequence comes from Euphorbia schlechtendalii, assembly GCA_949673415.1. NCBI lineage: Eukaryota > Viridiplantae > Streptophyta > Magnoliopsida > Malpighiales > Euphorbiaceae > Euphorbia > Euphorbia schlechtendalii. The sequence continues at coordinate 31,588 of CATIWQ010858796.1, read as the reverse complement.
GGGTTTTAACTAGGATCAAATTCGGTGCACACAGATATTTCAATGACAATGGTTGAATTTTATATTAAAATTATAATTTAAACATATTTTTTTCAATATATTATTCACATATATATTACATTTCAAATTTTTGCATCCCATGACGTGGTTCCCTTGTTTATTTTAGTTAAAAAACTATTAATGGTGTCTTTTTATTTAAATTTCTACATAATTATTATTCAAAAAATACAATGAATTATACTAAGGGTTTTTGTATTTTTCATAATTTCAACCCAACTGAATTGAAATATAAGTAAAAATAGTCAAAATATGAATTGTTTTCTTAAAACAGTTTACCCTAGATTACATCTTTGTGATTGTGCGCCATTTATTTTGTAGGGATTTGAATTCCCTGACTTTGGAAATCCAAAGTCAGGGTGCATTCTGATGAATCTAGGCCGTCCATTTTGAATGGACGGCCCAGATTCATCAGAACAAAGTCAGGGAATTTGAATCCATTTTGTAGAATTGATTAGATCACATTATTCAAAGTTTAATATTACAGTATATCATACATTATATTGTTTATTCCATTATGCTACATGTTTCAAGTATGATGTGACTATATGACCATCAAGAAGCCAAAAATAAACAATGATAAAGAATAGATAATGTTTTTTCACAAAACATGAGACCTACACCTACTAGTTTGATTAGCTAATCTTACTAAATAAACTATTATTTTCACTGCGCTATAAGTGTTATTCACTATAATTTAAATTACATGTAATATCACGCCAATCTTTCTCAAAATAGGATAAACTCTTTGTTTATTCATTCAACCAATTTTTAACAGAAATTGTAGCTATGGTCCAATTAGAAAGAAGATGAAATGACTCAAAACGGGGATTATGCACAGAAAAACTAGAAAATTGAAGAGATAAAAAGTTGGCTTGTGTTAAATACTAATAAGTCAGGAATATAGAAATAAAAATACATATTGAAAATAATTTTCCACCTTAAATTATTGTTATCTAACACAATCATATTTTAATATTCCCCCGTCTATTAAATATTGTCGTTTTAACTAATTCACAATTTTTAAGATAACAACTAATTAAATGAGATGATTTACTAGTTTACCCTTTCATAAATGTCCTATTCAATTTTCAAGACTATTAATTTGTTCAATAAAAACAATTTAACCTATAATTTTCCCTTGTCATTGGACATTAGAATATAATTATGTTGGAAGTTAAACAAATTAATAGAGATAGGAATGGAAAACTTGAAAAAAGATATCTTCGAAATATTAAATGATAATAAAAAAAAAAACGAAATCCCTTTAAAACGACAATATTTAATAGACGGGGAGAGTAACATTTAGTGCGCGGTGAATACCGTTCAGGAGAGGGAGTGAGGAAGGAATATAGAAAACGAGACTACAAATAGAGAAGAAACACGTGTGCTTTTTCTCGAACCTAACCAGAACTGCTTTTTGCCACAATTTCCACTTCAGTGAATAGTGAACAGTGACCCATCAATCAACGCAAATAATCCACGTGTCCCCTATCTTTTGGAAGTGCTGCACACATTCCTCTTTCTCATTGGCTACATCTGTGGGACCATCTTCAACTCTTATTTACTCCTGGATTCGCCAAACCTTTTTTTTAGCTGGCCCCACTTCCCCCGCTCAACCAATCACATCGCTCTATCTCTTCCTTCTCTGCCCTAGACACGTGTTGCTTTTTCGCCTCTTCCTCTCTCCCTCACTGCACTCTTCTCTATCTCTGATTTGATAATTGCCTGAGTTGTCCCTTCTCCTTTTTCACATCCGCAGAAAGAGAGAATTTTGGTCAACACTCGTTACTCATGGACACTGAGAAAAACCGGCAAGTGATTAGATTCGCCGGTAACGCTCCCGATAAGTCGATAATCAATCAGATAATGCTCAGATTTAGGCCGATTGCTCCCAAGCCTGCTGCCGGGGCTCCAGATTCCGATCTTTCTTCTTTGAGCAACAAGGATCTACTGATTTCCAAACGAAGACCGAAGAGAAAGTACGTTAGAGTTCGTAGGAATAATCGATTCAGAAAAAACGATAGAGTTTCGTCCTCTTCAGATCAGGAAGTCGGAAATGGAAGATATAGCGGTGGCTTGGTCACGGAGACGGTCGTGACTCTGCAATTGCTTCCCGAAAACAGCGATCAGGTGAGGAAATCGCCAGAAAGAGATCGATCGTGGTGCAATCAGGAATTATCTCATCTAGGAGGAAATCTCAAGATGAAGCAGGTGGCAGTTATTGACGGCGTAGATCAGACAGAGGAGGCGTCGGTGCGTAGGAATAAACTAGAATCGTTGGTTACGGTTGAGTGTGTGACGGACACATACGCTTGCATGGAAACTGGCAACGGCAGATGGTTAGGGTTGACAGATGTGGAAAGGGAGAAGAATCTCGAAGAAGAAGCGCTTCCGGGATTTATCTCCGACGGCTCAGATAACGTGAGGTGGATGAACAGCGCTTATCAGAGGATGGTGATGATGATGAAAGAGGATAGTGAAAAGGCGGAATCAGTAGAAATAATTGTGCGTTTGGTAACCAAACAGAAATTGGAACCTTTTGTATATTGCTCTGCGTTTACATGCTTGGCGCGGTTACAGCACAGGTTGGGAGAAAAAGAAAAATCAACTTCAAAAATGGTGCCGTGTGATGTTTGGAGAATGGATTGCGGAGGTTTTGCTTGGAGATTGGACATTGAGGCTGCACTGAGCTTAAGCTTGGGGCATTGATTTGTTGGATAAAAAAAGCTTCAAGATCTGAACCAGCAACCGAAGATTAAATAATCAGGTAACCCGTATACTCAAATAATTTTACTCAAATCTATGAACATTTGATAAAAATTGAGAGCAAATGGAATAATTTTAGAACATGACAAAAACAAGGCTTCAAACAATTTTTGTGTAATCAGATTTAAACTGATGACACCTGTAATACAAACTTGTCAGTTTTTGACAAGTTTTGAATACCTACCCAGTTGATAAGGAATGAATGATTCCATCCATTTAACATCCTATCTTTTTTAACTGGGTTAAAAATTTTAACTTTCAAGGATTGGGTGAAACTAATGAATGAAGAAAATGAGTAGTTTGGTTTGGAGGGTAATGTGTTTGTTAAAATGACAGTGTGAAATTGGAACCTAAAATAAATCATGGGCCTATTTAGTTTGTTCCGAGTAAGGATCGGTGCTTGGGTAAAGGGGGAGTGGATGGAGATTTGAAATCACACGCAAATAACGCTAAAAAATGGGGACAAAAGAGGACAGGTGGACGAAGGTGTACTTATGCTGGTGGTGTTCAATATGAAAGAGATATATCATCCAACTAAAAACAGGCACCACCCTGATTTACTTACTTTAACAAGTTTGAAATAATATCAACTCATTATTCTTCCAAAAATTTATCACTGACATTTTTGTAAATTTAAAAGAAAATTTAAATTCCAATTATTTTAAAAGGTTGACTTTGTTCAACTCATCAAATATGACCAAATTTGAAATTATTGAAAATTAGATTATCATAGTAAATAACTAAATATACTCCTCTTACTCACCCCACCCATGACACCAAACTCTTATTAAAATATGGGAGCAGCACCATTATCAATGTGCATTATGATTTTCTTAGGTATTGGTTTTTTTAAAGTTTTTGAGTCTAAAAAGTTTATTCCCTGAAAATTCTTTGAACTTTTCACCAAAATAAAAAATGATGATATTGTTTTTGAAAAGCTGTTTTTATTGAAATAAAAGCTTTTATATTTGCAAGAGTTCCACGGGTTCAAGTTTTCTTGAAATTATATTACTCATTGAAACCTTTGAAAAAATATTTATTCGATATTTGACCGTCACTGTACCTAACATTGACTCTATTTACTGGGGTTTTATATTAATTTGCGGTTAATCACTTCTATTGATTTCTTTGGCAAAATGTGGGATTTCTTGTGTTTTGTTATCACTTGGATTTTAATTTCAAAACACTTTTGACCACACTTTAAATATGACTTTCAAATCCGAATATTTTAAATTTTACAATTGACAACTAAAATATCTGACCACACATGCTAAACTTTCATGACTATGTATGTAGAGAAATGTTATACCTTGAAATTTAAGTTGTTAATTAAGTTGAGAATTTTTTTTATATGCATAAATCACTTTTAATCTATACTATATATTCTAGCACAGAGATGTAGTCTACACCATTTAAGAATGACATGATGAAAACAATTATGCACTGTTTCATCAGATTTTACCGTCAACGTCTCACAAAAGTTGAAATCGGCTCTTGTATCTTATAAAAATCATCACTTTGGTCCATGCACTTTATAATTTTGAGCAATACCAGTCATTATTAAAATTAACACCTGTTAACAAACAAAAGAAACGAGTAAAACAAATGTGAACTCAAAGTATATAAAAACAAAGATGTGTCTTAGGTAAAAGCAAGAAAAAAAAGTACTAGCAATTCTACTATATAAAAAAACTGTGACCCTAATCATCCTTAGTTTATAAATTAGATAATATTTTCAGTGTAGGGATTATCTAATACAAAAACTTTGCATAAAAAATAATTATGCAATCCAAAATCTTAAGTTAACAGGTAAACTATAAAGAACTCACATACTCTAATAAGATCTACTTATGGATTATTTTATTTTTAAAATTTTGCTTCATTGAGCTTTACAACAATGATAAATAAAAACCCCACTCACCCCACTTATGTGGACTCGAACCTGTGATCTCTATGATCATAGCTTCATGTGTTAACCAATTAGCCCAATTCATTTGCCATGATGAATTATTTTATTAACTCATTACATGTTTCATGAAAAAAACATTCGTATATATAATTTTCTTCATTTGTTGTATACGTGCTCCACACATAAGTGATATTTACTTATTCGTGTACAAAATATTGTAACCTATTTCATACATCTTTTTATCAATAACCTATTTCATATGTTATTCTAGTATATAACAAAACTTTTTTAATGAAATAAAATTTGAAGGAATCTGAATTTCATTTCTGATCATCTCCATCCAACTTTGTGGATGCTTAACCGAACCAAGTTCAATTAGTAACCAAACATTGAAATAGAGTGAAAAAAGAATAGTTATGCATTTTAGGATTGCAATACTTTTACAAAATTCCAGCTTTTGTATTATTTAGTAAGTATCCCATACTCTTACTCTTATAAAAATTTCCATTCTATAGAGTCAAATTCTATTTTAAAGAAGTTTTAATTATATATTAAATCTTTTTGATATGCTATTATCTCGAGTTACTCTTCAAATAATGCCATATTAGCTTACATCCTAAATCATATCTAAACTATATAGATTTGGATTATAGGTAACGGGATACGGATACGTGCAATCCTGGTAATGGATACTTGTGACGTCCCTAATCATGCATGGAGACCACTGACCAGGCAAACCACATCAAATTAATTATTAATTAATAACAAAGTAGCCTATAATAACACAACGTACGTTGTGATAAGCATAAATTAATAAAGTTTCAAGGATAAAATGGTTTTCAAAAACCATTTCAACAAAGCTTCTAGGAAAACCCCTAAAAAGCACAACTTAATTAAGGATATCTGTCTTGAGAATTTTCGCCTTTTACTGATTGATGATATAGTACTCTGATTAAATTCATTGCAAGATATCTGCAAGTCTTCCAAACCACTGCTTTCTTTGTAATAGATTTGTTCATAATAATAAACATTTGGCTAAACACACTAGTTTTCCTGTGTTTTACATCTCTTATTTTACATTTCTGTATATGATCTTTGTTTTATTATGATTTATTTTTGCTATTATGTACTTTGCATTAAAGTTTTATCGTAATATATAATCGTGACCAAAAATTTGTTTAAAAATGCATATATTATGATGTTATGAGTCAAATTCAAACTAAATTAGAAACATTTTTAATGCATTAAAGAGTCTGGCCCCTATAGCACTCAACTCAAAATGTGTTTGAGGATTGTTTTCCATGTCAAAAAAATTGGTCATCCATATGTAAACCTGTAGGCATGCACCATGCACATCATATTGATATAATTGAGCTGCTAATCTTGCCATACCATAATGTATTAGGTGCCTTGGGTGCCAAATAAAATTGAGTACATTTTGGCAGTACCACTACTGCATTATATTAGGGAATTTTTCAATTTCAAGAGCAGCTGGGTGAGGCCGGTGAACGAGCATTACCCCACCATGTTGCTGCCCCTGCATAATGGGAGAGCTTTATTTTCAGTTGAGCTTATCAGAAAATTTAGGCACATGCTAGTTTATGATACTAATTTTTTTTGGTAATTTTTAATATATAATACTAATACATACCAGCGATTGTTCTTGTGGCAGAAATTGTAAGAAGACATCGAATTACTGGCGAAGATTGATGGGCAAATAGCCAAAGAAAGAACAGATAATTATGAGTTTGTAATTGTATATGAAATGCTTTCTTTGATGTGGACGAATATTAAGGGTTATTTATATATATTATATACAGCAACTGTATATAGAGAGAAACAACTAATTTGTTTCTTTGCATTAGTTTGTGACAACGAACACATGCATGGTTTTAATATGATGCATATCCTCTTCCTTCTTCCTTTTTTCAGTGTAATATATCGTTCATTTATTGATCGCCCACAATATTTTTAACCTAGGTACCATTAGTACACACAGCGGAATGGCTCGTATAAAATCATGGTTTAATGCACCTACATCCTTTAAATTTATTCAAAATGAGTTCTTACCACCCTGAACTTTTAAGTTTATCAAATATCTCCTTGAACTTGTTTAAAATGCACACGTTTGCTTCCTCAATATTGCATGCCAGTTTCTGATTTGAGAGAAAAAACATAAAAAGATGACACCTTTGCAAAGTTAAGCTAACCAGAAACTAATACTTGTCGATGCGGGGGAGTAAAGTGACTCGTTTAAACAAGTACATGAGACATATATCACATTTGAAAATTCAGGGTGGTATAACTCATTCAGAAGAATTTCAAGGTATTCTGATGTATTAAATTTAAAGTTATAATTCTAAGATTAAAGTTAAACAACCATAATTGGTGTTAAGAACTTGAAAGCCACGCTGGATTTTCGGAATGACTCAATGTAAAATGTAATAATATATTTGTTTCAAACAAATCATGTCTTTTATTTATTACATCTCTCATATTCATATGTGAATTGAAAGAATCCGTATTATCATATGCGAGATGCAATAGCTATTGAATTGATATAATGGATCAAAATAAATAATCTATCACATTTTACATACTTTATTTATTCTTGCTATATTCCATGTAACACTATCTGATTAGGATCTTATTTCAAAGTGAAACAGATATTGCACATTATGAATTATTAAATATAAACAAAGAATAGAAAAACGAAAATGTCTTCAACCTTATTTCAAATGAAATAGAAAGACAGAGGAGTATTATGATAATTTCTTTTTTAATTACTATATACGTGTAAAAGGGAAAAAGATAATTTTAGTTTTATTTATCATATTAAACAGTTAAATATCTAAATGAAATAAAACAAAGGATACAAAAATAAAAAAAACAGTGTGATTCATTACATTTCTTTGAACCAAATTTTTTTTCCATTGCATTTTGTACATTTCACCACTTCATACTTACACATTTATATAAACAAGTTTTGGTTCATTTTAGTACTTGTAGAATGAAATTGGGATAGGTAAGGTCATGAAACCGTTTGAAATAAGTGTAAAAGGATAAAAGATAATTTTAGTTTTATTTATCTTATTAAAGAGTTAAATATTCAGATGAAATAAATAAAAGAATAAAAAAAATAGTGTGAATCGTTACATTTCTTTGAACCAAAACTTTTTTTTACATTGCATTTTGTACCTTTCACGATTTCATACTTACACATTAATATAAACAAGTATTGGTTCATTTTAGTACTTTTAGAATGAAAATGGGATAGGTAAGGTCATGAAATAAATTCTACATGCCTATAAACTTATATTGAAATAAGTATCATGAAATCGTTTGATCCAAAAGGGTAAGTTGACAGGTAAGGTCCGATCATAGTATTTATATTACTCCTAACACTGCCCCGCATTCGAATGCCCCTTAAGCTTGAAGTTGGTACAACACAGACTCATTCTGCTATGCATTGCAATTTTATTTCAACAAATGGAGCTGTCACGATTCGAACCTTCGACTTTTAAGTGTAATCTTGCCTGATACCATGTCATGAAACCGTTTGATCCAAAAGATTAAGCTGATAGATAAGGTCCGATCATCGTATTTATATTATTCGTAACAATAAAATGAGTTGAAAATAGAGCCCAAATATTTTTACTTGCTATAGACGACTCCAGTGGTGAGTTAGAGCTAGTGTGATGTAACTCTATAAATAGAGTTTTCACTATTTTTGGAGTAAGGTAGATGTCCAACCCTACTCCAATTTTTTATTTCAAATATGAAGTAAGATATGGATTACTTAAAGTTTGAAGTACTACGCACCCTACTCTATATATGGAATTGATTATTTTAATACAATTTTAATTTTATTAATTAATCAAGATACAGTATTGTTAATAATTTGTATGTTTGTCTTTTAATTATTAACACCATTTAATTTAATTAAATTTTATAAAAATAATTTTTTATTTAAATATTAAATTATGACTATATAAATTAAATTCAAATATAATCAATTATTTAAAAATTAAATGATGTAGTAAAAAATAAAATGTTTTAAAAGTTCTACAAAAAAAATTTAATTATTCCACAGTGAAGCATCACGAAGAAAAGAACAAACACTACAAAAATAAAATTAAACTACAATCAAATAATACATTATTTATAAAAATTATATAAAATATGCATCATTAATTAAATATTAAATATATTGTTATTGTTTTAAATTTATATTTAATAAGATATAATAAATTTAAATATTTTATTAAAATATAACAATAATAAAAAAAAATTTAATGAAAGAAATCTTTTTGAAGTAGAAAAATTGAGTAATTAGGTTGGAGTAAATTGAATAACGAATATATAAGTAAAGTAAAAATTGTAAAAATATAATTTAAAATAGATAAAATAGGTTAATGAGTTGAACATCACCTTGAATGCATAGAGTTGGCTAGCCAGTATCAGTAAACCTATTTGCTGACGGGTTACCTGCCTAGCCCGGTCCAAACCCGCTTCAATGGGCTGGGCATGAACATTATACATTTTTCAAAAAATCTGGTCGGAGTTTGATTCAACGAATAGTTTTGTTTATTATATATTTATACATCAAATTTATAATTATTTTAAAATTTTATATTTTATCCTATTAAATTTACATGCTTGACTATAATAAATGTTACTAAATAATTATATAATGCAGTTATGTTTAAAATTTAGACATATTTTCACTTATTTTATATTTTTTTATTTAATTTAATAAACAAATTTATAACAAAAAAAATATTCATGAACTTGGATTTGAGAATAACTTTGTAAAACTGAATCAAACCCGGTCAAAACTCGAAATTCTAAAATATAAACTTATGTTAATAATTTTAGCAAAAAATCTATCAAATCCTACGCAACCCAACCCGATCGACGAAATAGGTATATATATCAGTAAGATTTTCCCTGCTAGGATCCAAAAGATAAGTCAGCTTGCGCAAGAGACCACATTCAGCTCCTACACCCATCCAATCAAATACTTGTTTTTTTGGAATAATCCAAGTCAACAAATTAACATTTTTCGTGACTTTTTAGCTATCCAATAGTTAATCCTGATCAACGATGTGTAGTGAGAAGGCTAATAACAGCTAGAGATGTACAATCTGACGGCTACAACATAAACTGCTTTCAAAGCCGTGTGATGAGTACAGCTCAGAAATCCAACGGATAAAATTCGTCCAACAATAAAAATAGAGAGAAATCAAATCACCCCTTTCATTTGAGCACACAGTAGCGAGCAACCCAGCCAAGTACAAGTCTTTTTGTTCGTATGAAAAAGGGGGGGTTTCGTCTCCTCTTCTCTACTCTTCGACTCGGGCGGCTCTGCTTGTGATCTTGATTACCTGGCAACCGTAGGGCTCTCTTCAAGTTGATTATCGTGCTTTGCTTTCTGTCTAACATTACGATCTAGGTTTTTGATTCCGCTGCTGGTCTTCTTTTAATTTAGTATCTGTTCTGCGTCGGGTCTTCTATATCGGCTGTAAAATCACCGTCTGGTTCTGTTGGAGTTAGTTCTTTCGTAGCTGTTTCCAATTATTGTGCCTCCCAGGGTCAAGTGACTGGTAAATTACTTCCGTGTGTTGGTTATTTTTTATCGTAAGTAAGCGGGTGTTTTGGAATTTAGGGTTAGGGGTTTCTTTAACTTAGTTTTGTTACAAAAACTGATCTTGTGGTGTCAATGTTTTGAATTTCGAACTTATCCAGTCAGTAAATCTTAATTCATACTGAACCTTTGTTAATCTTTGATTTGAAAATTGACCTGCCTTCCCTTTCATTATGGAATTTTTCCGTTTCGGATATTTCTCAATTGATCTTTTGGCTTTATACTGGATCATGTTTGTTCTTTTGCAATGCTTCTTGTCCGTACATATTAACCTAATGAAAATGCGCTTGCTATTTGCATGGTGAATTATTTGCAGTGGTGTACTAAATCATTGGTTTGAGAAAACGCGGTTATGCTTTGATATATTTCTGAAGGCACGTAAGTATTGGAGGTAATGTTTTCTTCTTGGTTTTATTTATGCAGATTTCGGTATCAAACCTCCACCACCTGTTTTTTAGAGGGAACTACAGAAGTGCAGGAATACAAGATGATGACAAAGAAGGATAAATTCCGTGGGGGATATTATCAGAATGCATTTGAGACAGCAGGTGATTTGGAGGGTTCTGGTAGCTCAGGGAGGATTGATGTTGATGTTACAGCTTCTGAGGATTCAAGTGCTCCTGCAAGAAAATTGATCAATTTGAATTCTGATAAACAGGACATAAATGGTGTTCCTCTACAAGTCTTTTCTTTGTCACAAATGTCCCCCTCTGAAAGAAAGGATTTAATTCGACGACTAAGATGTGAACTTGACCAGATAAGGATGCTCCAGAAGAAAGTTGAGATGCAGAGGGTAAATGCTGTTACAATGTCTTCTTCTAGTGACATTCTTAGCTGTAGCAATGGGACAAATGTTGCTCGGGCAGCTATAAACTCCGTGTCAGGGAAAAAAGTGAATCCAAGCCCTATTTGCAAGGGACGTATATTGAGTAAAAATAGTTCTGGAAGGTTCATCACAAAGCAGACATCAGTACCAACAGCTACAAACGTGATGTTGATGAAGCAATGTGAGACTTTGTTGAGTAGATTATATAACCATCAATTTGGATATGTGTTTAGGGAGCCAGTTGATGTCGTAAAGTATAACATCCCAGATTATCTTACTATAATTAAGCATCCGATGGATTTTGGGACAATTAAGAGCAAGTTAAATTCAGGTTCATACTCAAGCCCATTGGAATTTGCTGCTGATGTGAGGCTTACTTTTAGAAATGCAATGGAGTACAATCCGAAGGGAAACAATGTACATATAATGGCTGATTCTCTTAGTAAATTTTTTGAACAAAGATGGAAAACTATTGAGAAAAAAATACCCAAGACTGAACCTCAGGTTCTTCCAGCAAAAGTAGGGCCTTGTAAAGAATTGCGAATTCCTGAAGTTTCTCCTATTAAAAAGAGGAAAATAGATTCATATAATGTTAAAACAGTAGCAGTAACACAGCCAGTTAAGAGGGCAATGACTGCCGCGGAGAAGCAGAATCTAGGCTTAGAATTGGAGTCTCTGTTGTCCGAAATGCCTATAAATATCATAAATTTCTTGAGGGAGCAAAGTTCAAACGGTAGGGATGCTGGACAGGAGGAAATCGAGATAGACATCGATGATCTCAATGATGACACTTTGTTCACATTGCGTAAGCTTTTAGATGACTATTTGCAAGAGAAGCAGAAAAGCCTACAAAAAGTGGAACATTGTGAGATAGAGGTAGCATACATCCCTAGACTGACTGGTTGGTTTATTCCTCATATTTTTTTGTTGCCTGCTTGACTAGAAACATCTTCTGTCTTTGTTACAGATGTTGAATGAATCTGGACTCAGCAATTCCTCAATGCAGCAGCAAAAAGGTTACTATTGCATTTTATGCATGTTTAGGTTGACATTTGAATTTGAATATCGGAATTTTCATATAAATTTGAAAATTTTCTCATATAATTATTCTTAGGAAATGATCCAGCTGATGAGAATGTTGACATCAGGGGCTGTGAGCCTCCTGTCTCAAGCTACTCTCCAGTGGAGATAGAGAAGGGTGCTGGCTGTAAGGGCAACATAAGCATCAGTTCTGGCAGCTCTAGTGGTAAATCACATTTCTCTTCTGTAGCTTGTATCAGTTTTTACTTTCAAGTCGTACCTATTCAATTAATGTATTCAAGAGCCCTGCAGCTAGGTATTAGTTTGTGCCGTGTTTGGAAGTGGAACATAGTACTTCTTATGTCTTAATAGTTATACTTAAGCATTGATTAATTTTTAATGTAGATATTTATTAATCAATTGTTTCAATCCATAATTGTTGTTTTTGTTGCTACTTGATAGCTTTAGTTTTCATTTTGTGACATCTTACCTAGATTTTAATGAAATCTGAGACACACGCACGCTGAAAAAAGACCTTGGGTCATTCTCCTTGATAGATATTGCCCTAGTATTTCGAGTTGTGTGATTAATGACATTCAGATATTAAAAAGTGTGCTATACTACTATTATGTTATATATTTGAACTAATTAGAATTTTGCTCAATGCCCATAACAACATTCCTTGTGCTGTATGAGTTGGATTTTTTGAGGATGGTTTTCCTTCTCCATTTTCTGTATGAGTTGGATATTTTAGATGGATTTCTTTCTCCTGCATGCTTTTCTGGAGTTAGTATTCTGGGCATAGTTTTCTTCTCCTTTTGCTGTATGATTTGGATACATTGGATGAGTTTTTTTCCCCGCTTGCTTTTCTGGAGTTAGTTAATAATTGACTACATATGCCTTCACAAGCATACATTTGTTCTCTGCTACCAATACAATATATAATCATGAAAAATAGCATGCCAATATCTTATCATGTGGTGTATAATTTATCATGTTAATGGTACTATTAAGTTTTCTAACAGAATTTAATCCCCTCTATGTTGTTGAATACGATGTAGTTTTACAAGAAATTAAAAATTCTCTCCAGTCTTAGAAAAGTAAATTGATTATAATTTGGCATCTTGACAAATGGAAATGAAGATCTTAATTATCTCTGTGAGCTGGAAGGTGTAATAGTGTGTTTTTGAGGTTACCATTTACAATCCTTATGGAAGTAAATACCTTTGCTTTCCTTGCCAGACCCTGATTCTGACAGTTCTTCAGAAAGTGACTCTGATGATACAAAAGCTGTAACCCAAAAGGCTGCAAATAAGGTACATGCTATATTTTATTGACAGTTTGATGTGCAATTTAATAATAGCATGGAATTTTGATTTAATACTGTATTTTCTTTAGGTTCCTGAAAACATCGATTCAGTTGCTCAATTAGATGATAAATCATGTGGCGGTGATCCTCTAGAGATAATCCGTGAGTATTACATTTATGCACTTCTCTCACTTGCACAATAGCATGGCTGAAGTTGATATTCATGTTATGGAGTCACAGAAAAAACATGGTGGTAGTAAATTTATACAACTGATCTGCTTATTTAGTTTATATAAGAATTTAAATATGAAAATTATTTGGCACAAGGTGATCTCCCTACTTTTGAAGGATGAAATTGTTTGTCATCATACATTTTTCAAGTGTTTTGAGATTCAAATGATCTTTTGTTCTTGTGAATTAAATATAAAAATCAATTACAGTGATCTCTTCATTTGTGAAGAAGGAATTATGAATTTGCACTATTTTTTACTTGGCATCCTAGAAAGATTTTGGTGAAATCATAGCAAAACTGTTGTTGCGGTGAGGCTGGAACAAAATTTGTATTTCTTAAAGATTCAACAGGGCGTACGTAAAGATTTAAATTTTTTATCTGCTGTTTTGCATAACCAACTAAGGGTCAGTTTGGGATTGCTTTTCCAGGGTGGTGTTCTGAAATGCTCCATTTTCAAGCTTTCCTTATGACAACAATTTTGGCATTGGAATATCAATAGCAAACAGACTCTAATTAATTATTACTAGTAAGAGTCAAGATCTTTTGTCCAAGACCAAAATACGTTGTTCTATTGGAAGCTCTGTTTTATAAGGCGGCGCCTAGGCGGGGTTTTTGGAACACAAAGTGTTGCCAAAGCCTAGAAAAGTGTTGCTATATAATTTTTTAATTTTATTATATAAAAGTTTATGTGTTAGTTAAATTTATTATTTTAATTCATTGATGAATTTTAAAAGTTTAAAAATACTAATCCGCCTAGGCCCTTAGAGGCCCTAGCTGCCCGACTAGCGCCTAGCGCTTTCTAAGTGTATCTTTTCGATACAGCAGCCGGGAAAGCAATCCTTAAGTTGTAACTTTGAAGAGAATCTACCCTCTCCTGCTCACACATTCTATCTTGCTTAGATGTTGGATTTTATCCCTCTTGAAGTTTATTGATTTAAGTTATGAATTTTGCTGATCCAGAATCATGTGCAGAATCTGTTAGTGGGTTGGATCAGCTTGAACAAATGTCTCAACAAAAGCCAAGTTCCGTTGAGTCAGATTCCCGCCAAGATGGTAAGCTGAAGGTTGCTGCAGAAATTGCTTTCCTTCGAATTTTGGGTTGAGTAACACTGATAGATCTTGCTGCGATTATCTTAGGGGAAAGTGCTCCTACTGAGAGGCAGGTTTCTCCTGAGAAACTTATCAGGGCAGCCCTGCTAAAGAACCGGTTTGCTGATACAATATTAAAAGCTCGAGAAAAAACCCTTACTCAGGTTTGATAGAAACTGTCTGCTTAGAGAAATGAAAATTTCACCTGCCTGTTTCTGTAAGTTAAAAGTTGTGAGTGTGGTCAGGTTGACAAAGGGGATCCTGAGAAACTTAGGCTGGAGAGGGAAGAACTAGAAATGCAGAAAAAGAAAGGTAGCGCTTCACATTTTTTGTTGATTAAATACACGCGGTAATGCATCAATCCGAGTGATGAATTGTTAATTTGCATGCAGAAAAAGCAAGGCTGCAAGCAGAAGCCAAGGCTGCTGAAGATGCCCAAAGGAGAGCACAGGCAGCAGCTGCTGCCGAAGCTAGAAAGAAGAGAGAGCTTGAAAGAGAAGCTGCGCGTCAGGCTTTGCTACAGGTCAGACATCCTTTTCTTTATGACTAATGACTTCTGTATTCTGTTTTTCTCAGTACCGGAGAAATAATTTGTTCTTTGCTGTACAGATGGAAAAAACTGTGGAAATAAATGAAAATTCTCGTTTTCTGGAGGACTTGGAAATGCTGAGAGTAGCACCAGCAGAGCAATTACCGAGTTCGGTAGATGAGACGAGCCCAGATCAGTCGCAGGACGGGCTGGGTGGGTTCAGATTTGGAGCAAGTAATCCCTTGGAACAACTTGGTTTGTTCATGAAACAAGATGAAGATGAGGATGAGGGCGAGCCCTTTCATGTTTCAAATCATAATGTAAATGACGTAGAAGAGGGTGAAATTGATTGACCCACTGCTGTGTATTTCACAATGTTGTTATGATACAAGCATTATATGAAAGCATCGCTTGTGCAACCGAAAATGAAAAATTTGGGTTCTACCCATTTTACTGATATCACGCCAGAATTCCCTGGGTATAGATCAAATTGCTAAGCTAACAGCTTAATTCTGCTAAATACATGCTTATGCTTGATGTTCTTGCAAGCTGTTGAACTAAAAATATGTCCCCTTTCCAAATGAGTAGTGATGTGTTTGGTATTCTATTTTTAAAGGAGATGATTAGCTGTTGTCATATGAGAGTCGTAGTTAAATCTAAAAGAGATTCTATGTATTGAGGATATTGTTTTCCAGTGGGTTATTTTTTTATGTTATCGAAAGGCGGTGAAATGTGTTGGGGTTTGATTTGGTCTTGTTTTTGCAAGAAATCTAAACTCCAATATAGGTAGGTGATATATACAACCGATACCTTGAATAAAATTTAGATTTTTTTATTTTGAAAATTTAATTTATTCGCAACCAATTTAGGAACAATTAATTTTGTATTTAGTTGTATCATATTATGGGGAATATATAATATTTTCTATTTGAGAGATGCAGAATTTAGAGCTCCTCGAGTTACATTTTACACGTTAAGTTGTCTTTTGTTAATACTAATACAATTCTAAATTGAATAATTCAATATTATTTAAAAATTTAATATCATTTGTAAATAGAGTGAATAAAATGAAACTCCATTAAATTAAAAAAACAAAACAATGACCAACTCTTTACAATATACTTAACGAGTATAAGCACGTATGGGAAATTACATCTGAATCTAAGATTCTTATCCATTATCACACCTATCGGAAAAAACAGCGGAAAAATAATACTCCCTCCGTCTATTAAATAAGAAGAATTTTTTTATTTTTTTTTTATTATCATTTTGTATTTTTAAGATGTTTTTTTCCAAGTTTTCTATTCCTACCCTTATTAACTTGTTCAACTTCCAAGATAATTATATTCTAATCTCCAATAACAAGAGAATGTTATAGGTCAAATTGTTTTTATTGAATAAAATAATAGTCTTGAAAATTGAATAAGATATTTATGAAAGGGTAAACTAGTTAATTATTATCTTAAAAACTGTGAATTAGTTAAAGCAGCCTGAATGTATTTCATAGCACAACGCAGTCGTTTCACTCTGCTGTTGTTCAACCTTCAGTTTCCTACCAAATTCAAAACCAAGTCTCTACAAAGAAAGAAAAATCATAGACCCTAATTTCTTTCTATTCTCCTTTTCCCCCATTATCGGATGGATTTAGGAATCCATCAATCCCTTATTTCATCTGTACCAAAACTCCCCTTCTTCTTCTGCTTCTTCCTTATCATCTATTTCATTGCTTACTTCATCGTTTTCCGTGATTGGAGCCCCAATCTCCGACCCGAGGCTTCCAGTTGCTTAATCTCCATTTTCCATGGCACTCCGGCCTTTTTTCTAGCTTCTTTCGCTCTCCTCTCTGACCCTAATCGCGGCTTCCATTCGCCCAACACGATTCTCCAAAGCGCTGTTCTTGATTACAGTATTGCCTACTTCTTAATGGATCTGACTCATTACATTATTTTCTTCCCGTGTGATTTTCTGTTCATCGGTCACCACCTGGCCACTCTTTTTGTCTTCATTACTTGCCGGTACTTGGTTTTCCACGGTGCCTATGCTATTCTCTCTCTGTTAATACTCGCCGAGGTTACTAGCGCCTGTCAGAATGCGTGGACGCTCGCCGGAGCTCGGAGGAGTGATGTGAAATTTGCCGCTGAGGTTTATGATTCTCTTTCCCCTCCATTTTATGCGTTTTATTCGTTAGTGAGGGGGTTTTTGGGTCCCTATTTTTTTTATCAAATGGGTGTGTTTTATATGAGTGGGGTTGCTGATGAAGTTATACCCAAATGGGTTTGGGTTTCTTGGATTATTGTTGTATTCGCAGCAATTTCTGTTAGTATTTTGTGGATTAGTAATTTGTGGGCTGAATTGTTTAGAGAAAAGAAGGGTAAATTGGAGAAGAAATCTAGATGATTTTGCTAAAATGATGCAATCTTTAATATTGCATTGTTGTTTAACATAAAAGTGTTTAGTAAGTATAAACACCTATAATAGATATAACCATTTTTTTCCATGTCTTTGCTTTTGATTTTGTTTTCAAGTTTCATGTGTGACTTGGATGGCAAATTTTGGAGTAGTTCAAGGTATATATGCCTAGACACAATTTCCACACGATAATAGACCCCATCCTTAACTTT
Organism: Euphorbia schlechtendalii; assembly: GCA_949673415.1. Lineage (NCBI taxonomy): Eukaryota > Viridiplantae > Streptophyta > Magnoliopsida > Malpighiales > Euphorbiaceae > Euphorbia > Euphorbia schlechtendalii. The sequence goes on along the minus strand of CATIWQ010858796.1, from coordinate 13,580 downwards.
CTTTGTCCTAGTATTGACAGCAAAGTACAAAAGGAAAAAAAATTGAAATTGATATATGAAGCATTCAATAGATAATCTTGAAAATAAACACCAATTTCAATACTAGGCAAGAAAGCAGAAACCCAAGTGTCTTTGCCTGCAATTGCAGAATCACACAAAGAATAAAAGAAAAGAAACTGTGGTGCTGTATGTGGAGTGGGCATAAACCATTAATGTTTCCCATAATCAAACATCAATTAGTCCTAGTTTATTTGGAGCGACTCGAATTTTAAAGATGAGATTTCTGTGTTCATCTACAACACTGGTGCTCAATTGAAGAACTTGTAATCTTTGGCTTGAAGTATTATATTCCTTAATCCTCCAATTGGGGATAAAATCATCAACATGAGTCCAAGAATGATGCATATCTGAAAAGGGTAAAATCAGTTAAGAAATAGCCAAATAATTTTTTCCTGATCGAGCATATAATTGATTGGGCAGCGATTTAAAATTGTACCCAGTTGGTAATCCAGGATAAACTGAACTTCTTTGGTTTGTAAATGGCAAGCCACATTATGCAAGGCAGCTGCAATTTGAAATCATATACTGGATTATTAACCGCGTAGACGAGTTACTGTTAACATTTTATCCATTTTGTTGTCACTGCAAAATTGTTAGGAACTCACAAAGTAAGTAGTTGGGGCAAAAGCGAATCCCCCAAAGAACCCAAGTAGCCCACCAAAGAATGGAAAGCATATGGCCACAAACATTGTGAACGCTGAATTCAACATGTACCAAAAGTCAGTCGCCAAACATCCCGTATTTACGCATCAGTTCAAGGATGGGTCAGATGAAAATATAAAGACCTTCGTGCATCACGTAATTGTATGTGGGAGATTCAGAATTCAAGACTCATACAAGGATATAATAAATTGTAATGAAATATATATAAAAAAGGTCTGGATTGTAAAAGAGATAACATTGAAAATACACTTACCAACATATAAATTACGAGTTATAAACCGAAGGCTATTACTAGGCTTAAAATGCAACTTCTTTACCAGCAAAGTTTCCAACATATCGAAGACTGGCATTGCGTACAACTGCAAATATGTATGACATAAAACACCAAAAGCAAAATGTTGATCAAGCTTTCTTTCAAGGCGTTAATAGAAACAACATGGGTCTTTGTACATGCCAAAGGTCTGATTCTAGATTATCCAGAAACCATAACTACATCATAAAAGAAACATAAGCTAGTACAAAGCCAAACCTGATAACTTCCGATGACATGAACAACAACGAACATGTTAGCCATGATGATAAGCCAATTAGGTTTCTCGAGGGAAATAAGGATGTTGTCTTCAACATGGTTGCCAAACATGTAATAACCAACAAGAGCAACAGGGAAATAGCACAAACCCACAACAATATATGCAATAATGACACCTCTCCACATGGGTCCTTTAGATGGTTTCTCAGGTGAAGAAGGAATAGTAGCTTGTATTTCCAAAACTACGTTGTGTCCAGCATATGCAAATGCAACATCTCCTAATGCTGTAAAAAAGTCAAACACTGTCCCCGTTGTTGTTGTCGCTTTGTACCCATAAGCTACATCTGGTTGTCGTCCTTTGTGCACCGATGCTCCCCATGCTATTGTCGAGTAACTACCACACATTTTCAAACACGTTTTCAAACATTCTCGCAAATCAACGTACCACAACACAATTTAACGTGCACATATATATACACACACCTGAGAGACATGACAGCAGCGGCCAAAGAAACTCCGGAAATTGAATTGAAATTAGGGAGGTGAGCGAGCACGAAATGAACCGAGGCGAAAATCATGATGAAATACGTAGTTTTAATACGATGTTGACCATTGGTAGCGATGTCATGGATCTTTTGGAGAGACTTTCCGCCAGTAACCATGTACACTATGTCAACTCCAACTTCACATATAATTTGTTGGGGTACTACTATATATAACCCAAGTTTTTCACCAAAAGCATGTTGACCAAGTTCATGGTATCGATCGAAACGTTTTCCGGGCACCATCTCATGCATCTCTACCATTTGCCACAGTGTGTATAGTGTTATGGTCCACGAGAGCACCAGAATCACCGTTCCAGGTCCCCTGAATTATTATATATTTACATATTAGTCGGAGATTTTCTGGAAATCAATTATTGCGTCAAATCTCAAAATTTAAATTTCATTTTAAAGATTACCATCCGAGTTTCGACATAGCGTAAGGAAGACTGAGAACACCGGCTCCAACCATGGCAGTAACATTGTGGAAAGCGGCGTACCACCATTTCGCATTTCTTGATGATGTTATTGGTAGCCAATCATCTATTTCCTTCTGCCTTGCATCTACCTGTTGAGTTTAAGTTCGAGTTAAACAACTCATCAGTATTATTGTATCCATCAGCTTATTAGTAAATCAATGACCGAAATGACCTAATGAAAATGTAGACATGCAATTTTACATCTATAATATCTTGTTTTATGTGAGTCTATTCTAAAAGACATTGATTGTCAAGAAAAAACAATTCCAGTTTTGATTGATATGAACTAGTTTTGCAAAAACGTTACAAGAAAAATAAAAATTAACTTACTTCCTTGGGGACAACATTGTCATCAGCAGGGTTTTCAAGTTGAGTTCCCATTCTTTTGATTAATTAAAATAACTTTGACAGAGATGAAATGAAAATGAAACAATGAACAATAACCAAGTATTGTATTTGATGTATATAATAAATATGCACTTAGGAAATATCGTAATTGAAAATGACCATTATGAGACATCCGCCTTCCTGCTTAATGACAATTAATATAATTACATAACATTACAGATGGCATTATTAATTAACATTAATTTTGATTCTGTAGTATTATTCATTATTCAAATGTACACAACATAGAAACAGAATCTCTATTAAAGAATGTTTCTTTATTTCGTCTATTTCCGTTCTGGGCCTGCTTCCCCTTTATTTCTTGTTTCTTTTCCTTTTTAATTACCTTCAACCATATTGGTCATTGTGGTTGTTGGTGTATTTATAAGGTAATTATGCTAATTTTCTTTTTTATAATTCAATCACTGAGATAATTTACTCTAATTATCAACCTTGATTTCAAAATTAAGGATTCTATTAATTATAACTTTTTTTATAGTATTTAATTTAAGGTCAAGTGTTAAAACTGTGAGTGAAAAGTGAAAACACTTCAAATTGACCTGGCAGTTTTACGACTTGGAATCGTGAGACACACAGTCTAAGTTAATTGGCTTTTATAATCATGTAGTTTTCTAAAATTATAGCACCAGTTAAAGAAATACATACCATAACTCTGAACACGTCGTGTTAATTGCAGAATATTATGTACTTACTATTTTTATGTAACGGTAAAGTTGTTTTCGTATGAACACATGCTTCAAGAACTTATTGACAAAATTCAATTTTGTGATTTTTTTTTTGTTGATGGAATGACCCAAACTAGTTTTTTTCCCTTCTCCAATCAAGAACGATGAGTCATTTTGATTTGACATTGCTAGTGACAATTAAGTGAAGTGATTAAGTTAAATACTCTTTATAATAATGTTGTATGTCTGTCCACCATTAAGAATTTCTTAAGATCAAAGCCTATCGATTATCTTTCTTTATAATAAACATAAAATTCATATACTCAATTCTATATATATACTAATCAAAACCTTGTCAAATAAGCTGCAGAAACCTTGTATGATGAAATACCTTATCATTACCAATAAATGTAATTATCACTAAGCATTATACACTCACACACATATTTTCAGTTGCTTGAAAAGTGACCTATATTGGTCACACATGAGTCCACTTATAGAACAAATATACAAGGAAAGTGATATATAATATTTATCAGCAACAATAGTAATACTAGGCTTATAAAAACCATTACATGAAAAGAATACATGCATCACAATTCACAACTACTTGAAAAAAGAAAGATCAAATACACTAGAAAATAGCTATAAGAGATCCCATGAAGAGTCTTTGTTCCTTATCCAAATAACAAGGTTCTGCTGTGTGTATTGTCCAAAATATTAGCCAGTGAATTCAGGTATTAAAATTTTTGGAAATGTGGGCTGTCTTCAACTTTCTCCTCATCATTTTAGGCCTAAATTTGCAATTTCCTTGTTGAAATTCAGCATTCAAGAGTAGAATTCATAGTCCTTGGCTTGTAGAATTATTTGCCTCAATCCTCCAATCGGTGATACAATCATCAATGCTACTCCAAATACTATGCACATCTGCAATTCAGTTCAATCAGTTGTTTTTCTATCATGATTTCAGATTGGCAAAAACACAAGTCATAGGGATCAATTTCAAAAAAAGTTTGTACCCAATTAGTCCACCATGATAATCCAAATTTCTTCGGTTTGTAGATCGACAACCACATTACACAAGGCAGCTGCACAAATTAAAATAGAATCAGACTCCGCATTGTTGGTTCATTTTGATTATGAGTATTGCAGTTATATATGGTAGAAGGTCGCTTACGAAATATGTCGTAGGTGCGAAAGCAAATCCCCCGAAAAATCCTAGCAGACCGCCGAAGAACGGGAATGTAATGGCCACAAACATAGTCAATGCTGCAATCACAACACAAAGAAAGCATATATCAAAAACATGTATGATTTGAATCACATTTACTAGTGAAAATACAAGAGTTTTTACCAACGTAAGTGTTGCGGACAAAGAAACGAAGCATGGTAGTCGGCCTGAAGTTCAGTTTCTTTACCAAAACAGTCTCAATCATGTCAAAAACCGGCATCGCATAGATCTGATTCCACAAAGACAGATAAAAAAACTCAAAATCCTGCAAGTCGTGTCAAAAAACAGAACGGAGATTATTAAATACCGAAAGGCTTATGGCAGACCTGGTAGCTACCAATAACATGAACAACAACAAACATGTTAGCCATTGCAATAAGCCAAGCAGGCTTCTCCAGTGAAATAAGGATGTTGTCTTTAACCGAATTTCCGTACATCCAGTACCCGATTAGAGCAACGGGGAAGTAGCACAAGGCGACAACTATGTAAGCAACAACAACTCCTTTCCACATGGGTCCTTTCGATGGCTTCTCGGGAGTAGAAGGGATAGTCGCTTGAATCTCCAACACGACATTGTGTCCAGCATACGCGAACGCCACATCTCCCAACGCGCTGAAGAAGTTGAAAACAGTTCCAGCAGTGCTCTTAGCAAGGTAACCATATTGCACATCTGGCTGAACCCCCTTGTGCACTGAAGCTGACCAAGCAATGGTTGAATAACTGCAATATATAACACAAAACATCAACTATACCAGTTCAATGGGCTAGTTGGGCCGGCAACAATTTATGTGTCGGATTTGGGTTTAGATCTTTATTCTCAAGCCCAATCCAAACCCGCCCTTTAAATTATTATTAATTTTTTATATATATTTATATTATTTAAATTTTAATCGTTTATGATATATAGATTTATAATTTTTATTAATGATTTATATGAGCTGTTGAAATTGTTGATGTGCCCTATTTCTAAAGGCATTGGTTCATGCAGTGTCACATTATAAAGGCAATAATCTACTGCATTTATACTATGTGGTATAATATGAGTAGAGTATCCATTGATTGATAATCATAAATGTCCCAAGTCTGTTTTAATCATGGGAATGAATTAAACGAAAGACTTGTATGTTGGATGATCTATAGCAATGTAGTTGCTATGTCACTTGGTAAAGTAGATCATGAACATGGGCATATATTGAAAACATGGGGCTGGACTGATCCACACAGCAAAGTCACATGGTTGTATGTCATAGATAATTTGCTGAGTAGGTTTCAGTTGTCCTCGGACTTGATTCAACTTATTACGATATGGAATTGAGTATGTTGTAGTATATTACTAACGGATCCTTAAATATTGGATTACAAGTACGGGTATGCAAGGTATATTTCATGACCACATTAGTAGTAGTGTTGAAGTGATGGGATTGCCATTCGATTTGATAAATCGAAATGAATCACCGACCACTTGATGAATAAAAGTGATAAGAACGTCCAATAAGTCGTTGACTTATATTATCATTTTATTCTAGATCAAGAAATACGATGAAGTGCATAAGAGGGTGATAAGCACCATGCCTCTTGTTCATCATATTGATGTCAGCTGGCAAAGGACTTTATGAGATAACTACTGGGTTCAGTATCTTTAATAGACGGTTGTATTCTATCCCAATTTGGGGCTGTAATGGTTTGCTAGAATCCGCTTACAGTCTATGGGTGAATCCCATTGCCAACATATGGACAGATTCAAAAGATCATGCCCTTAAAACTACTAATCTGGGATTTCTTGTACATATAATGTTACAAGACTTGATGAAGAATCGATTATTAATTAATTTACATGTCAAGTTAATATAATTGAATAATCTATATTAACTCCAAGAAATTAATTTAGTTAATGGTATAATATAATTTATTTTATATTATTCATTAAATTAAATTAAATCGATTAAATTGCATTTACATATAGTATTTGTTTAATTGATAAATAAATAAATTCATATGTTGAATAATTTAATTGAATAAATTTAATCATAAAGTATTGCATACTAAAATTATTAATTGAAAAAATTTAGTTAATTGAATTAATTTGTAGTATGACAATTTATTTGATTAAATTGCAATCTTTATTTTTTGTCTATGAGTTAATTTGTAAAAATATGAAAGTTTGACAATTAAATTTGTTTAAGGAATTAAACTATGGGGTTTAATTATTAAACTTAAAATTAATTAGGTCAAATTCATAATTAAATTAAACCTAAACCTAATTGATTAATTAGACTATAAATAGATAAAAAAAATAAAACGAAACCTAATTCTAATCCAACATGGTGTGAATCACGTTTTTCTCTAACCATGGTTAATTAGGTTTTTGTTTTCTTTTTCTTGGAGTTTTCTATGAAAGTTCTTCGTCCATTCGACTAGCACCGGTCCTGGTTCGAAAGTAGTTCGTGCACGTGAGATTGGAGAGCTTCCACTTGAGAGCTTTAATGGTATCCGTCTCTTAAAGAGACTATCAAGTAAGTTTTATTTGATTAAAATTAAATTTTTTTTTGAAACCCTATCAATGGTTCTTGAGAAGATCCTATTCGAATTCGAGAAAAGTTTAACCGGTAATTCCGCCGATGCGGTTATGTTTTCGGTGACAATTCCCGCCGCATAAAGCTTTGGTTTATATACAAAATCAAGCCCAACCTAACATATCTTCAGGTTTTTGTGGGCCTGAGCCAAGCCGGGCTAGGTTTCTATTTAATATAATGTCACTGAAACGGGTTACGGTGGAAAGCATACCTCAACGACATGACAGCAGCGGCTAAAGAGACACCCGAGATGGAGTTGAAATTGGGGAGATGAGAGAGAACAAAGTGAACAGAGGAAAAGATCATGATGAAATAAGTAGTTTTGATTGGTTTGCAAGTACTGCAAACAACGTCATGGAATTTCTTAAGGGATTTTCCACCTGTGACCATGTACACAATGCACACACCAACTTCAACAATGAGTTGTTGAGGCACGACAATGTACAGGCCGAGCTTTTCGCCAAACGCATGCTGGCCGAGCTCATGGTATCTATCGAATCTTTTCCCCGGCACCATTTCATGCATCTCCACCATTTGCCACAGTGTGTATAGTGTTATGACCCACGATAAAATCAACACTGCCACGCCGGGGCCCCTGCAATTCGAATCATCTCAATTTAAAAAAAAATATAGCGATAATTCGAAATCAACTGGAACATACCATCCGAGCTCTGACATGGCATAAGGAAGACTGAGGACACCAGCACCGACCATGGCGGTAACATTGTGGAAAGCTGAGTACCACCATCTTGCGTTTCTTGATGATGTTATTGGAAGCCACTCTTCTATTTTCTTTTGCTTTTCATCTCTTTCCTCCCTCTATACACATTTCCATATCATCATATTAACTCAATTTTCAAACATTAATCTAAATCTTCTAGAAATGTACTCTCTGTACAAATTTCTGCATATATACTATTATTTTCTTATTCATTAGTACTTGTAGTGAATTCGTATGAAAGGTCATTTTCGGAAAGCAGAGAAAAGTATGTGCGTATAAATTTGAATATTTGTGACATGGAGTAAAAGATTTTTTTTTTTATATATATATTACCGAATATAATGTGACTTTTCTATGTATATGTTTTATGTGAGCTGGACTCGTTTAAGTGGCTATCACAACCAATGGTTTTACTTGTTTAAGCCAGTCGATGTGTGCAATTTATACTGTCATTTTTTTCCATAAAAGGACAATTGGAAAAAAAAAAAACTAGACTCGCACATCCAACAACTGTTGCATTAAATCTTTTACTTAAATATTTTGTTTACACCTGTTTAATAATTCAAATGTTTTTTTGATGTCCGATCTACTGAAATAGATTATTTGGTATTTCACGTATTTGACTTTTATCTACCTGGTAATTGAATTATCGAATTTAAGTACAATTACTTAAGAAACCATTAAGGGTCAACAATCATATGCATGATCATTGAAACATTCACATTCTCGAAATGATAATATTGTTATTTCATGTTTTTTGTGTTGTTAGATAAACACTTTGTGTACTAAAATTAAATAGATCATCCACCAAATAAGTATGTAGTGAATACATTAGGTACTTAATAGGTAAAAAGTAATGCGTTGGACATCAAATAAACAATTTCAATAGATCGAGCACCAAAAAAACATTTGAGTTATAAAACAGAACTCAAAAAAGATATATAATCTTTAAATCTTTCTTTATTAAACACTTAACAAAAAAAAAGGAGAGATTATAAAATTTAAATGATATTTAAGTTAGAACTTAAAAAGGAGAGAATTTCTGAGCTTGTCACATGCAAACTGAGATATGGGATATAATATAAAAGAAGAAACATGTACCCAAGATCATCTGTATAAAGATAAAAGAACAGGTTTAAATTATTTGCTAGAAACTTGCTTTAAAAAATGTTTATCATTTCATATTTTTATTTTTAAATTTATATTTAACAGTCAGTTGCTATTTCCTTTTTTATAAAAAAAAAAAATAAATGTAGCTACAACTGCTAAAAAGCTGTATTCAGTTTAATGCCGTGGAAAAAAGGTTAAACCCCAAATATTAAAAACATGCACATGAATTTTCCTTGTTTTTCCTCTTTAACAGTACAAACTGGAAATCTGGTGATAGACACTTTCTACCAATTTGATCTGACTGACTCAATTGACATGCCTTCTAAGTTGAAGGTTCGAGGTCACGAGTTTAATATCAGTCTCTTTAAAAACTTTTAAATTAAATTTTCAATTTTGAATATCAACTATCGATGTAAAACCCGTCAGAATCCAAGTTATCCAACTATAATAAAAAAAAATACAAATCCTAGTGAACTTCGGTTTATGATCAGTAGTACACGAGGAAATGCCAAGCAAAAGAAAGAAAAAATTCAATCAATATCTGTGAGATTCCTCAGTTCTCAGAAAATTGGATTGTGAAACACAAAAAAAGACAAATAATCTCCAACAATCTGGGAACAGATAAAAGCAAAAAAACACAGAATCTGCCTTTTCGAGTTTGTTTTTATATACCAAAACAAAGAGAGATATTAATTAAAAAAATAACTTACATGATTATTGGAATAGTGTTGATCAACTTGAGTCCCCATTTGTTTGAGGGAAGAAGAAGTCTTCACAGAAAATAGAGGGAGAAGAGAGATATGTAAAAATTGTATAAACCTTAAAGCTTGCATTTATAAACAAATCCAACTCATTATTTTATTTTACCCCCAAAAATTCTATCTTTCTGCCTGAACGATTGGTGTCCTTTTTAGGAAAAGTACTAATCAAATAAATGCTTGTAACAACAGTGAAAATAATAGAATTCAAATGCTACCAGAGCAGTCCAACCATTTTTCTCATTTTTCATTCTCCAAATCTTACTTTGCGTGTTTTTGCTCCAACCATTTTCCTCATTTTTCATTCCCCATTTCAGATTCCAATAAAATAATAATAGTTTATTATTATTATACTAATTTTTTTACATCAAATCTATTCCCAATAATAAAAAAAATATTAAACACATTAAATTAAATTAAATTAAATTGATCATTCCCCGTATCCATTTTCTAATTTGAGAATTTCTCCAAAATGAAGAACCATTAGAGTTGTCCTTGACCCAGACTTCTTTTTAATAACATAATTACAGTTTCAGTTATACTTTTCAACTCTGTTATGTTAACATAATTACAGTTACAGTTATACTTTTCTGTTATGTCGACGAAAATTCAAGAAAGTCAATTCCTACTAGTATACAATATAAGTGCAATTAATTAACATTGCCAACTTTTTCAAGAGTCTTGATATGGTATTTGGCTTTGGGAGCCGGGCATTCCAATTAGGATGGAGTACCCTTTACCCAATAATTGACACGTACAAAATTATTCCACGTCAGCTTCCAACCATAAACCAACTTCATTCACGTTTCCTTGTTGAAAGAACTGCTACCTCTTTCCCCTACCAAATTTCTTTTTGCTACTATTCTAGAGATACCTAATTACAAATAATTCTGCCTTTGAATTTTTGACGGATTCTCTCTCCTGCGCATGAATCATTGTTTTTATATAACTTATTCGTACACAACATTGTTCTTCCCGAGAAATTATATTGGAATCGAACTCCCAAATCCCAATACATGACATCACATGTCATGTATCGGGAGCAGAGTACATAAACTACTCGGCTTTCTCGATTTAAAATTTGAATAACTTAAAAGGTTAATTAATACAATATCAATAAAGAAAATCTCTTCAGTTCTTTTTCGTTTCTCTTATTTAACCTTGTAAAGTTTGTAAGTAAGAAAAAGAAAAAAATTACGATGAAATAAAAATGATAAATTAATTATTTTAATTTTATTAAATGTTTTAATAGTTTTAATGAAAAATTTTAAAATGATTTAGTTTTTTTTTACGAATGGAGCATCAGATTAGTAAACTAAACGAAGAGATTGCCAAAATGTTAAATAACAAGGCTATATGTGGCAAGTGTGAATTGTGTATTGGTTGGCATATGCCTGCATGTAATTCTTATAAATGATAAAAATTCCCACCATTATAATATGTTGTTTTCATTTAAGTTTGCCCTACTTATTGACCAACGATGTTTTCTAAAATTAAAATCAATTCAATTCGGTTTAGTTAACTCAGTTCATTTTGTTCGGTTATGTGTAATTATAAATTTACATTAAATAAATTCAATTCAACTTAACTCAACCCATTTTAATTCAGTTCAACTTTTAAAATAAAAAAAAAACAATGTTGACTATGTTAGGAAAACCATTTTCTCAGTTTTATATTCTAACACGTCACATTTTTTAGATAATATATTAAATCAGACAGCAATATTAGAATCTTTGAGAGAGTTGAATATTGTACGATTTGAGGGGGATTTAGTTAATTAGTAATGAATTATTTGAAGGGAAAAATATGCGGGAAAATGATGATGCAATGGTAGGATTTTTCCTCCTATTTGCTAAAATTTAATATTTGCAACATCAATAATTGAATGATCTTGTATCATTCAAGATTCTTATCAAATATTGAATTAAATATAGGGGTTGGGTAATAATAATAATAATAATAATAATAATAATAATAATAATAATAATAATAATTGTACGACCCAGTAGGGTGTAAAATAGATCAGAGAGGGGGTGAATAACTCTTTTTCGAGTTCACTGTTAACTTCAGAAAGTTACTTCTGAAGTATCTTCAGAGTAAATATTCTTTACTCAGAATCCCCTTTTTATGCTTAAGTTTTATTAAATGCGGAATTAATATAACACAAAAATAAAAGAGCAGAGTAAGGAAAGTGCAAACAAAGATTTTATCCTGGTTCAACCTCTGCCTAATCCAGTCTTTGGAAACTCCCGTCAAAGATTTTATCCACTATTAACTCTTCTTCTGGTGAAGAGCAAACCCTTTACAATGCTTTGACTGAAGTACCTTCCAACAGTCTTTACTAAGCTATACCAATACAAAAATATCGTTCTTCTATATCTGAGGCTCTGAGCTTTGTCTCTCTTAAGTACCTTCCTTATGAGATTACCTAACTCCCTCACACTAACTTACCCTCAGCTTAGTGTGATTTACAACAGTTTATAAGAAAGTGATTTATATGAACTTCTGAACTTTGTTTCAGTTAGTTCAAATACAAACAGATGAGATTTGAATGTTTGTTATGAGAAGGTTGTAAGCAGATTGAGAATTGATTCACTCTTGAATACTTTTGTTAAGATTCGTTCTCCAATGGCGGAAATCATCCTTTTATAGAGGGAGATGAATGTTTCCGTTGATTTGTGGACTGTTGCTAAGAATTCTGCCGTTGTCTCCCAATGTTATTTCCGTTAAACAATCTGTTAGAGTAGCTCGTCCAACTCTGATTCACGCCATGCTGTATCAGGTTGATTTGGGGGGTCCTCTTTGTACTGCAGATACATATCAGAATAGCAGGTGAGATTTGTTCTTGATTTTGCAACAACTTTTGTCTTGTAGTTGACTAAAGAACAGAGCGCGCGGTGGCATTAAATACGAAGTCAGCTTTCTTAACTTTTAGCGCCGAAAGTCTAAGTTGACCTTTTGCAATCCTCAGAAGAGCTTTTCAACGTTCTGAGTGTTAAGTGATCTTCTGAGATATTTAATACCTCTTCTGACTTCAATAGCTTCTGGGCATCCATAGCTCTGCTGACGAATCCTTGTGCTTCTGAGGCAACTTCCTTCTAAACTTTGCTTTTGAACTCAGAACTTACAAAACTAAATTATCTTCAGAATCCAACAATAATAATACATTTACTTAAAAGAGAACAAAAAAAATTATTTATCATCATGACATTATATAAGAAAATTATTTAAGTTGATTATAATTTTAATTCGACTTTATGAAAATATGTATATATGTTTGTATCATAATTTAAATATTATTCTTATTTATTATTTCCCACTAACAGTACAAATATTTGTAAATATATTATAATTATATTTCCACCATAAATAATTAATATGAAATGAAAACGGTGAAACCAGCCTATTGTAACGAGGTTAGACTCAGTCCTCGCCGGCACTTAGGCACTTCGCGATGTGTAGCGAACTCGATGCGCTAAGTAAGCCTAGATGTGAGTATGTCGCAGCGGAAATGAAAGTTGAGCGGCCTTAGCGTGCGTGTAGAAGAGCTTGCGAAAGCACTAGGATGTAGAGAGGCTAGAGAGTTTGGGAATGTATATTGTATTACTTAGAGAATACAAGTACAAGTGTATGTATTTGGATGCTTACAAGATGCATGGCATGCTTAAAAATGAAGTGGAGAGGCCTATTTATAGTAGTGCCATCTCCTTAACATGTGGCTGAAATTTATTTGGCATATTCCTAGCATATTCTAGCCTAGAATGTGCATGAAAGTCGGTTGGCATGCTTCTAGATGCATTTGAGGCGGTTTGTGGCAGAATCTGGAATTTTCCCTTGCAAA
>CATIWQ010858775.1:0-52664 GCA_949673415.1 Euphorbia schlechtendalii | reverse complement strand
CACACACACACACACATATATGTATACATATATGTGTGTGTGTGTACATATATGTGTGTGTGTGTGTATGTATGTATGTATGTATGTATATGTGTGTGTATGCGTATATGTATGTATGTATAACGTGAAATTTTAGATCTTTTAATTATTAAAGGAATATGTGAGAATGTAGTTTTAGATTTTCTTAATCATTTTTGTGAAATTATTTTTTAATTAACTAGGATCTTGTGATTTTTCGTTTTTTTTTTTGTGCAAGTAGTTTTATTTTTTAAAATATATCTAATGTTATAATTCACATTTTAATTAAATTGTTAATTTTAATATATTTAAAATATAAAATTAAAAAATATAAATCATTCTCGTTTTCTAACTGTTCGAATAGCCACTCAAGACACTGCAAATTCATAGAGTTGTTCACGGACTGGGATACCACCTGACCCGATCCAAAATTGTGATTGCGAAAAATTATAATTTAGTACACATGTCAGTATGTGTATTCATAGATCATTTTCCATTCATTCTGATTAATTATTTTCCTCAAGACCACAACAAATCAAATGAGATGAATTGAAAAATCAAATAAATATTATTGTATTTTCAAAATTGTAATGAATTAGTTGTTTGCATATCAATATCATATGATCGAACTTGTATAAACTTTCATTTCAGAATTTGTCTAAAATGTTCAATGTGTTGACGTGCCATTAACTGACCTCGATTTTAAGCCCACTTGAATGATACTCATCTTAACACATAAAAATTATGATTTGCATTTTGGTATTACTCTTATCATTTTTTTTATTTCAGTACACATAGTTTGTAAATATTAAATACCAAACCTACTCTCAGAAAGAAAGTAAAAAATTTACTTTGAAAGTTTCAAGAATTTGAGAAGCTTTAACCGTATTTGACATCGTACCATTGAAGTTTGTGATACATGATATTACCGATATCATTTGTATAATCAAAGGTATTAGACTACTGATTTTTTAAAAATCAAATAATTTATATATAATACAAACTTATTTTAAATATAGGGTTTCTTGAAAAATACTATTAAATATTGAATACGAAAATTAGCTCCAAACATAACTTACAAGTTTGTGGACAGGTGTTCATCGGTTGGTTCGGTTCAAAAACCACAGAACCGAATATACTGAAAACCGAATAGATGAAAACATAGAAACTGGAACCGAACCGAAGTAGATAAGTAACCGAAACCGAATCGAATTATTCGGTTCGGTTCATTTAACCGATTAATTTTTTTTGTTTGTTCTTTCATTTTCTTGTTAAAATTCTATTTATTTTATATATAATAATCACTTCACTTTCATTACGTACATAAATTAACATGTATATCTTGTACGAAAGCAATAAAATGAAATAATAGTGTCTTAAGATCATTATGATATTGTTATTAAATTATGTTTGTAGATTAAACTTTAATATATGTTATTAATAGTTTAGATATATTGAATTAATCGGTTGGTTCGGTTATATAGGTTATTTTATATTAGAACCGAACCGATCGAATTAATCGAAAATCTATAAAAGTGACAACCAAAACCAAACCGTTTAGACCGAAAACTGAATAAAATAAACCGAATTGCATCGGTTCGGTCGGTTATTTTGGTTAGTTTCGGTTTTTGAACACCCCTAAGTATAATAATATATTTTTAAAAAATATAATCAATGTTTTTATTTAATATCACCATCTCTCTCTCCATTTTACATACAATAAAGTGGTCTTTCTCTTCACTGTAACATGTTCCTTCCTTAGCTTCAAGCTTTCTCTTCCATTTCAAGTTCTTCGGTTAAACACAAGTCATTTCTTTCAATTCTGTGTATTTTTCTCTAATTTTTTTTCCGTTTTTCTCTAAATGAATTGGGCTTATATTTTCTGTGGACTCAGCCCAGCCCAGAAAAGCCACTTGTTCACCGGATCAATTCCAAATTTTTATTTATCTTTAATAATAATTTGTGCTAAAAAATATTTAGGTAGCACAATCAATTAATTATAATGGCTTATATTATCTTTACTTTTTAAGGTCCCAATTCATAAAAGTATGAATCATTATTTAATCTCAACAATAAACTAGCAGGCAGCGGACTAATAGATGAATAAATATAAGAGAGATGGAAAAATATTATGTTTGATTTTTTATTTGGTTGAATTCAAATTTGTAATTTCATGAGTTCATTCGGCATAAACATTAATGCATATTTATAGGATTATAAGATAATCAAATAATAATCTCAAAATTCTAATCTAAACATCATCTCATAATTATCATTTAAATAAACTAATTAACTTATAAAATAATATCTACACATTTTGTAATCAAAATCTACCATATTACAACCAAAATATGTTACTTACGACATATGTGCATGGTAACACAACTAAATATCAAATTATAGATCATTTTAGCATAATATAAAATGTAATGTTTAGAATAATCTTCCATGTAAAGATAACAAATTCCTTCTGCACTCCCTAAGAAATCATATACCTTTTTCTAATTCTTCTTCACTGACTCTAATCGAATGTAACCACTACAACAAATTGGTTATGCAATTAGATAAACATTCATTAATGATATGTATTTTAGAAAAATAACACTAACATTAGTAACATATGATTATTTCTGTTTTCAGTACAATTTACAAATCATTAGCTCTTCACATACTTAAATAAATTCCATTGAACCTAAAAGTCAGATGAAAAGTATTCAAGGGTTGATAAAAAAAAAGGCCAGAGATAGGAATTGCTTATGAAAAATGTGCTATAAAAGCACATTATTAGATTGAGAAGAATTTATTACTCTAATAATCGACTTTGAATTTCAATACACCAAATTATGTACTTCATAAGATTATAATTCACTCTTACAAAGATACCTCATTTCTTTTCTTCAACACCTTAAAATATACTTTCACCAGCTTAGTTTTGTGTTGCAAATAAAATATACACATAATTACAATAACACAATTTAATATACAACTAGATAAAAGATTTTTGTAGAGCTTTCACATGTACTTGAAACTGACTATAAATGTTTAAGTATCTCCAAATTAAGCACTCTATGAACTTCGTGTGTAGATTTTTTCTTAAAAATGATCATTGTATAAAATAATAAAAAGCTCACAATATTAAATTACTATAAAAGTGATTAGGTCAAACAGTAAGGGAAAAAAGTTGATAAGAGTTAAGAAAGTTGATTTCTTTTCAAAGACGAAATCAAAAACCACAGCTATACAACCTAACCGGACTTTCCATTCCAGGCTAGCCTACTTCCTTCTTCCCCTTCCCAAAATTCACTCTTTCTTCTTCCCCCATTTTCCCCTGAATCAAAACCCTAAATATAATTCTTAAGTAAATAAAAGAATTTGTCTTGCATTCCACTTTGTCTTTATGTATATACATGATCATCGTGTAGATGCATGTCGGCGGAATAACGGTGGATCTCAATTGGTTCCTTCAATTTATATTCACTGTTTTTCTAATTGCTTTGGGATTGCTACACTTGGTCAAGAATACGGCGTCAAAATACTTCGAAGTCGACGCCAATTTCGAAGGCGGAGGCGGCGGTGCCGCTGATCGGAATCTTTCTGTTCCTATGCAGACTTGTGCCAATTGTGGCAACGCTGGGACTAAGCAGTGCGCCCGTTGCAAATCCGTTAAATACTGGTACCTTTTCTCTTATCAAATTTTCTTCTTGCTTAAGTTTCTGTTTTCATGCTTGATTCTCTTTGCTAATTGGTTGGCAATTTTGTAAAGATACTATTTTGTGAATAAATTTCAACATAGTTACAGAAAATAATCCCTAATTCTTGATATGTTACCTAATTTAAACCCTAACCATTAATTGCGTGTTGGTACAATGAAAACTAGCAGCTTCAACTAGATTATAATCTATTTGGTAGTTTTTAATTACTTCAATAATCATGAAAGAAAGTTCCAATAGACATGACTTAATAGGAAAGTCATTTATGCAATGCACTAGCATGAAAATGATGATCTTATGTTTAATGAAGTATACTTTATGGTTAATGTGGTGTAACACTATTATATAATGTTAAGAAGTTCGTGTTTTTCTGTTTCATGAATGGATAATTATTTGTTTTCCATCATATCCCATGCTTTTAGTTTTTGCTTCAGCTTCTAGGATTTTGTTGTTTCGTCTTAGTTTATGCCTGTGTTAAGGGGTATTATTAGTGATTTTCTTGATGTGAATTTATGAATATTTGTCTCGTTTTCAGCTCAACCAAATGCCAAACAGAAGATTGGAAATCTGGGCATAAGTCAAAATGCAAGGATCCAGCCAAGATAAATTTATTAAAGGATGCGAAAACAAATTCTGGATTCAGAGCATCAGGTGTCAGTGGTAGACCTTTTCCTGTTATTTCTCTGATTCCTACCAGTGGAACCACTAAAATTACAAACAAGACGAAAAGGGTATGTTTTTAGATATATATTTTTAATCCTGTTTCTTAGTAGCATTCCAGCTGGGTTTGAGAACTGATGTTGTTCTAAAAATCGAAATGTTAATTTCTTGTATTTATTTCAGGTTCTTTTTCCCTATGATGAGTTCATTAAACTTTATTACTGGGATAAGGCATCATTCCCACCCTGTGGGCTATTAAATTGTGGAAACAGGTGATGCCTTGCATTCAATTGACATGCTCTTATATTTAATACATATCATGCACAGACACTAACACACTTATCGTCTCAACTAAATTTGTCCCATTTAATTTGTAAATTGCAATCTGGTTGATCCTTCCCCCGAATTCCCACTCATTTTGAGGCACATACTGATTTCTTGTTTTTTTTTCTTCCAAGAAGGTTTTCATTCACAATTGAGTTTTTATGTGCAGTTGCTTTGCCAATGTGGTTCTGCAATGCCTCACATTTACAAGGCCGCTTGCTGCCTACGTATTGGAGAACAATCATAATGTACAATGTACGTGCATAAGCTAGTATAATTTGTGGCATTGTTTGTTCTCACTTTGTAAGGTTCTAAAATTTCTGATTTGGTTAATTCATTTGCTTTCAGGTAGGCGCAATGACTGGTGCTTTCTGTGTGAATTTCAAGCTCATGTTGACCGAGCAAGCAAAAGCTCCAATCCCTTTTCACCAATGAGAATCTTGTCTCGCTTGCCCAATATTGGTGGTAATCTTGGCTATGGAAGACAAGAGGATGCTCATGAGTTTATGAGGTTTGTTTGCTTGCTTTGCATCCGACTTATCTCTCGGTTCACCTTTTGATATTGTAAATAATGATTGCTTTCTGCAGGTTTGCCATTGATACTATGCAATCAGTGTGCCTTGATGAATTTGGTGGGGAAAAAGCTGTTGATACAGCCTCTCAAGAAACGACTCTTATTCAACATTTATTTGGTGGTCACCTACGATCTCAGGTTGTACATCCTACTATTGTTTATCTCAAATCATTATGATTAATGTTCTGTAAAGCACATGCAATTTTACCTTCATTCATATTGTGCTTCATTCCTGAAGAGTGGATGTGAAGTCCGGCAGTTTTTTCCAATGGCTTTGCATGAACTTCTTTTTCTGTTTGAAAAATGCCTAACTAGAATGGAATCGGCATCAGTTTTTTTACTCCTTTGAACCTTTTTTTCTATGTTGAAATTGTAGAAATAGAAGACTTGATTGAGTCTGGAAATTTATTATTGATTGGAGATGATGTCTTCTTTTTGTTCTGGCCTTCTGGGGTATAGTGTATACTCTTGTCAACTTGTTAGGTTACCAAGATTTATATTAGGGCTGTGACAGGCCATGACTTTGTTATTTCATCTTATACGTAGTTTCAATCGAGGGGTAGGGATGACCGCCAGGAGTAAGAGTTATTCCCGCATCTAAGTTAAATGAAGCTGGGGGAAGAATCATAATTGGTTATTTTCTTAAAACTTGGAAAGGACTATCCCTTTTCCACAATAGGTATATGTTTGAGATAAGAACATTTTGTTTTGAATACAAAATGCATGCAAAACAACAGGAACATCCAAGCCTCAATCTCAACTAAAGGAGACAATCCTTCACAGTGTGAAATTTATGACTTGACCATCCTCTCCATCTTTAACTATTTTGAATAAGAAATTTCGAAAGTAAACTGTTCTTAAACTAATTAAACTACTTTCTTTTTAAGTTTATCAAACAAATATTCAGCAAAGTTTTGTGGCTCTCAGTTCTCAACTTCTCATCAACATGTTTTAGGCCTTGTTATTTTCAACTTCTAAAACCTGAACTGCATTGAGCTGAACTGAACTTATTCCATTGTAAATTTATAACTACGAAGTGAACTAGACTGGACTGAATTGATTTTTAGTCTAAGAGGATTGAGCCTTAGTATCTAAATATCATTTACTCCCTAATGTTAGTACTGGCTCTAATGGTTTATATTGTTTTTATCTTCTTCAGGTGATATGCACAAAATGTGACAAGGTTTCAAATCAACTTGAAAACATGATGGATTTAACGGTTGAAATTCATGGGGATGCAGCATCCTTGGAGGAATGCCTTGATCAATTCACTGTCAAAGAGTGGCTTCACGGAGATAATATGTATAAATGCGATGGGTATTGTTCTTAACTATAAGCTGCAGTATCTGATCAATTTACTTAGTTTAGTTCGTTATGCTGGAATTTATTCTTTGCAATTACTGTGCACTTTATGAGCAGCGCCATGTAGTTTATTTCGTGATCTTGCTGTATTTATTTTTGAGGCAGACGATAGAGAGTTTGTGAGAATGATAAAAAAGCAATTAAATGCCGGTGGTGTTCTGGGTTAAAGGGTTTGTATGTAAATTTTGCTCTGATTTAACAGTGGTTAAGATATTTCTACATCTATCTTTATTTCAAGGCCTATATCATTTCCAGTTAGTTTAGGAAAGCAACATTGGTTTTCTGTTGGAATCCATTTTCTCAGAGGAATCGAATAAGACCAATGTCTTATAAGCCTGCTTAGAAATATTAATATTTGCTATTTTTTATTGAACTTTTCAATTTACGAAAGTGGTTACTTTCATACATTACCCAGTAATATGACCCTGCTAGGTTACTCCACTTATATGAAACTTATGGGACAATTTCATACTTCTTTCTTTCATGTCTTTGAACTTCTGTATGCATTTCCGTTAATACAGTTCACAATGAAAATCAGTTTCCACTCTCTTTGATTTCTATCTACTTCTTTTAGTCCTTTTTTTATTTTTTTCAACATTTAAGGACTTGAAATTTTTATATTAATAAAACATTAATATGCTGGATAAATATATACTTTAGAAATTTTCAGTAAATATGGTGTCTATTGATTTCCTTTAAGTCACACGACTTCTTTGGGATGAAGGCTTGATGATGCTGACTTATAAGTCTGTTTCTAATAGTGTTATATCCTTGATCTGATTCTTTTTGCGATGCTACGAATGAAATCCAATAGAACTAAGAATTTAAGTCCTTTGATGTCTTCATTTATATTAATAGTACATGTGCCATGTTAATTTTTTTTTTCCAACAGGTGCAATGAGTATGTCAAGGCATGGAAGCGTCTCACAATTCGACAGGCTCCAAATATTCTTACTATCGCCTTGAAAAGATTTCAGGTCTCTGCTGTACACATCTTGTTGGTGGATGTTTCAGTATTTTCAGATACTTGTGACCTGAACTACTTTGTTGTTCGGTAGTTATTTCAACTGTCGCTAACTGAAATGTATATTTGGACATGGTCTGTGCAGAGTGGGAGGTTTGGAAAACTAAACAAGAGAGTAACTTTTCCTGAGATGTTAGATCTTAGCCCATATACAAGTGAAGAAGGAGATGGAACGGATATGTACAAGCTTTATGCAGTTGTTGTCCATGTGGATATGCTGAATGCATCGTTTTTTGGTCACTACATCTGTTACATCAAGGATTTCAGTGGAAACTGGTACAGAGTTGATGATTGTAAGGTACAATCTCCTTGTTCCCATTTCGCTTTTTTGCTTCTTCTCACACATTTACAGTTGTGAGATATCCTTCCTAGTCCTATAATTAAGGATCGTTTTTGCGTGTTGAGGGGTGCGGTATTTTTTGCTGCAAAAATAATGTGATTTAGGCCATTAGCAAACATAGAAGGGAAAGAACACAAAAAATGTTGTTCGACTTTGCTGATGTGGCAACTAGCACACTATCGAGTCAATGTGGCTAGTCTGTAAGAGTAAACATTAGGGTTAAACAAAGAATACCACATTGATCACTCATAAAACTGCAAGATTGCATCTTTTTGTGAAACTGCAGAGTGGTATTTTGTTTGTATTATAATGCTCGCAATAATCTTATTTTTTAGCATGTCATAGAATGTATCTGCTTATGGTCTGACTTTGCCATTTTCTCAGGTTATAAGAGTTGACTTGGAGGAAGTACTCTCTCAAGGAGCTTATATGCTTTTATACAGCAGGTACATATCTAGTACCCACTCCCAGTTATAGTGTTTCTAGTTTTGCATATTATATCAATATTTGTGTTACAATAGTTTAGCATAATTCATTTTAGGCAGTCTGTTTAGTCTTGACTGATGGAAAAACAATGCTTTGAAAAAGTTAGGCTTAAGAAACTTTTAATCTAGGGATATCAAGTCCAATAATGTCTGGTTCAGTGGTGCTGCAGCTATTTAATCTAAATAGTTGAGCATTTGAAATATTTATGTTTCTAGTTGCTTGCGGCAATCTTTTCTGAATAAAAGTAAGTTTGCATGAATCTTGGCACAGGATTTCTGCCAGACCTTCATGTCTAAGGACCATGGAACCTTCAGAAGAGCAGCAGCCATTGGCTATTGTCCAATCAGATTGCTCCACAAACTCTAAAGTTGGACATATGAATGGCGAAGTTGAATGTGTGAATGGCGATACTAATTACATGAATGGACAAGTCGAAGGCTTGAATACGACTACAGCTCCTGGGCCCATAGCGTCATCTGAAAGGAATTCCGAAAACGAGCTCGATGTTGCATCAAGTTTAATGGATATTAGCATCGGCATAGATTCAGACTCTCAGAATGCAGAGAGTTCCCTTTCAACTTTCACGGTGGAAGTTTCGAATGTTGAGAAAGATGCATCAGATGTTGCAGAGAGTTTGGAGGTATTAACTGTTGATCATTCCGAGTTTGATTCCAGTCCTTGTGTTCCAGTGGAGGATTTATCTTCTGCAACACACGCCAGAGTTATTCCGATTGATGATCTAAGCTAATGTGGACTTGATGATCATATTCTGCTTTAGTGAAGGATAATCCCATTTCAGATTCAAATTGAAAACTGAAAACAGCGTCAGATTTTTAATGGTCCAGATGATGAAGATAAAAGTAACAGAGAGTACTTATCTGTAGCCTGTGGAAATTTCTCAAATCCTCTAATTATTTGTCGATATATAATTTTTTGTTACCCCATCATCATAGAACAATAGATGGACGGATCAGATCGGGCCTTATTTAACTTAATTTTTCTTTCTGGGGTTTCCATTATTTGCAGAAATCTCGGACTTATTGTCGTTGCAACTGTAGAACTAAGAGTTGCCTTTCTCCATTAAAATGATAGTTAAGGCATTTTTCTAGCCATTTTGTATATGCCGTATTAGTGAAGGTTCAAACTTTAAAGGGATTTAAAATCCTACAAAGTGGCAGCCAATGCCAGTTTCAAAACCTCCAAAAGTTAACACATATTTCATATTTAAACTTGTTCTTGAACTATACTGACCCTATGAATAAAATGCAGAGTTCAAATTTAACTAGTGCTTTTCGATTGGCTTCACATCTCGAGCTTCAATGTTGTTCTTCTGATTGATCTCATAGTTCTTGTTGGCCCGCGAAACGGGTTTTACACCTTGTGTAGAACAATGAAATTGTCATAACAGAGAAGTAGAAAGTGAAACGAAAAACATAAGATAACAGAAATGATGATTACCAGATATTCTCACAACAGGTTTCTTCCCTTTCTTGATGAGTTCTAACTTTAAGACTTCTCCAACTTTGATGCCATTTGACCTTGCAAATGCAGTCCATCCTCGTCCTATGTTAATGGACCCGTTCTTGCTTCTCCATGGCGAAACTGTCCATTTTTGTTCTCTTTCATTTGTTAAAATCATCTCTTCAGGCAACTCGCTCTTTATGCCGCTCTTCTTTGCAAATGCATCTGGAATTCTCTGCAAATCAGCACCCATACAATGAATGAAATAGTAAGTTGTTAGGTATAGGATTGTTATAAGATAGCAAGCTGCTTCTCACCAGTAGACAAAGCTTGATATAAGATGGCTTCATAGCGACATAGACATGCAGCTTTCGTGCAACGTTGTTGGTTGGCTGTTTTTTAGTCTTGGGTTTCGGCTTAAACCCTTCAGGACGTCCTGGTCAAGAAATGAAAGATTAAAGATTCAAACCGATACAAAATGAGATGTAATTGTATAAGACAGTTAGGAAAACATGGGACTTGCGCGATTTCAACTTTATTCTATATGTTTTATGTAAAGTTTCAGCCTTTCATCTTCATCGAAAAGAAAGTTCTAGTCTTACATGTTCATTCATAAGAATATTTAACGAAACACGGTATTTACGCAATTTCATGGATCGTATAGTGTGTCAAAGGGCAGAAGCAAGCAAGCAATCTTTTCAAGTTGTTGAAAAGCAGGAAGAAGTAACATATTTGTACAAGACAGTTCATGTTTGATGTAAAGTTATCGTCTTTCTAGAACTTTCGCAAATCATACGATCTGTCAAGAAGCAGAATCAAGCAGGCATCCTTCAAAAAGTTCTTGGAAAACAGAAAGAAAGAAGAAAATAACTCACTTGTTATTTTCAGAACTGGCTTCTTGCCGTTTCGAATGAGTTTGAAAACGCAAGAATCCCGAGCCTTGAGTGAGTTTGCACAGCGAAAAGCAGACCAGCCTCGATTGATATAAACTTGTTCGTTATGTGGCTTGAATCCTAGGCCTGCTACCCATTCTTTTCCTTCTCCATTCACAAGCACAATGTTGCAATATCTATTACATAGGCCATTTTCCCTGGCAAATTTCATTGGAATGTACTGCACAAATTGCACATATGATTCTAATGTAACAGAAAATTTAAAGGAACGGGAATTTTTTCCAAAGGGTAGTTGGTACTAACTAGTATAGCACTTTTAGCAGAATAATATGACAGACTGAGAACAAAAGACCCGGCTTTTAGTACAAAGTTGATGTCTTTTTCCTTCATGAACTTTCCTGCATTTGAAAATTTATTCACAAAACTTAAAAAGTAGAAAATTTGTGAATTGGTTGTATTGCAAATAGAACAGTTAAGTTAAAACAACTGAAACCTGCAGATTGATTTGGAAAAGAAGGATAGCTTCTCTGGCAAGTAGTTTGGTCAAAAACCAAAACATCAAAGACAAAACCAAAAACATCAGCAGCTTCAACAAGTCCAAAAACCAAGAAATGACCAACTTCTAGTTCCTGATCTTCACAAAATTCTTGCCACCAATCACTCTTCCATTTAATTTTACTGGCCAAAATTTGCCCATTGGAGTCCTCAGCACTGCCTTTCCTGCCTTCTTATCTTTCATGTATTTCACATAAAATGACTCTGGAATTACCTGCAGCAAAAATAAAAAGTTTCGAAATTGTATATATTTGGGATTGTTTATTTAACAATGAAGAGCCAAAACTATAATGAAATTTGTACAAGTTGATGTTGAAATCCAGGGAGAAGAGGCTTAAAGAAGTGTGGTTTTGTGGTTTCCCTTTTCTTGTTGCCATTTATTTTCCTGTGATTTTTTGCTCTTTCTTCTCTCTTCTTCTTAAGCCAATATTTTGAAGAGTATGAGGTGACAATTGACTAATTGACTAGACATTACAGTATTGAGTAGAGTACAAGTTACAGATGCTTACATTTTTTATTCTCATGTTTTCACATCATTAGATTATAAATTTTTAGAAATTAAACAAAGAGAAATTAAATGGGTTGAAATTGAAATATTATATCAAATAAGTATTATAATTTGGTGAATAACATATCCTGATATAAAATTGTTGGGTTCCATAATCAATGTTGCATAATCAAACTTGAAGGCATTTCTGTTTAATAATGCAACCTTATGAAATATTTATGAATTGGAAAAAATTACAAGCTGCTACATTACTGACTTAAGATCTTCCAAATCTGTCATTTATGAACTGAAACAATTACAAGCTGCTTTATTACTGGCTTAACATATTACGCAGTCTATGATTTATGAATCGGAACAATTACAAGCTGTTATATTTCTGGCTTAACATCTTCCCAATCTTCCCACTTGTCCTTTTCGTTACTGTCCATTTGTTGTTTTGTAGCTTCCAAAATAAACAAAAACAAATGCATTCTCAGGCTTCTTGCAAAATCTTAAATATACTCGCATTTAATACAGGCGAAAGCCATATTTTGGCGATTGAACTTGTATTTGTCTATGAATTTAGACAAGTAAAAAGGCCAAAATATATAGCTTCTGGGCATATAAATTTACTGACATTAGGATTTGAAAATTTACCGTAGTAATTCATCAAAGGTGTTGCCCCTCCTTTTACTAGCTCTAACATGAACACATCTCCCTCTTTTATCCCATTTGCTTCGGCGAATTCACTCCATCCATATCGAATAAAGACGTCACCTTTTTCATCATCCTTTAATCTCACTTGCCATGAATATCCCATTTCATTAATAATTTTCATTTCTGAACACATCCTATCAGAAATGCCGTTCTTCAATGCGAAATATGTTGGAATTCTCTGCAAAAAAAAAAAAAAAAAAAAAAAAAATCGAACTTGAAACATGAAACATAAACACCTCGTCATTGATGAAATCATTAACATTTGGTTGACTTAATACTCACAATTTGACCGTCTCTTATGTTAGACGATTTCATTGTGACATACAAACATGGTTTCCCACTCGATTTGAAATCTGCAAATGTCGTATAGTTGGTTACAAGCAAGTACATTGCTTTTGCAGCATAAAGACTTCTCAATACCAATAACTTACCATACATTCTAAATGCTGGCCTTTTCGCCTTTATGATGGACTCAAAGACAAAAGATTCCCCAGGCTTGAGATTATTAGCGAAGCGGAACTTATTCCAACCATATGCTACATAAACTAGGCCATCTAAATGTTTCCGCCGCAAAATTGCTGGGTAATATTTACCCTTTTGGTCTATAAGAATCACATGGTTATAGTTCGTGGATCTGAAGTCCATATTCGCAGTATTCGCAGGTATGTACTGCTCGGAAACAAGAAATAGACAGAAGTCAGTAAAATAAAAACTCGTATATTATTTGTCAAAAACATAAGTAACAACCAGTTTATTTTGCAACGTCACTTCAGCCACGAAAAAGCGTTGTTGCTGAACTGAACAAGAACTAGCTTTATCTTTTACTGCAGTATCTGGTTGAATTTCCTTTCTCGACTTCCCTGATTTCCCGAAATACATTTAGGATATAACCTTAAAAAATGTAATACTACACTAGGAATGAAATGAACTTACATGAGTCATGTACTTTTGCCGCTCCTTTGAGATTTTCCTGAAAATGATTAAATGTAAGAATGATCATATTTTTAAGCGATAATCAAATTACTATAATAGGTTAATACTTACTAGCACAGATTTTTGTCCAGGAGACCAAGAATCGGCTTCTTCATTATTCTGATTCCTGTTTTCTTGATTAATATTAGGATGTTCTACAAGTCCTTCACGAGATTATAAATCAGACGTGACAAGTAAGAATATAACAGAAGTATAAACATATAACCAACTCAAAGAGACCAACTCGCCATTCGCCTAACTTGAAACCATTTTTCTCTGTTTTTGACTTACTTTTCATTTTCAGAACGGGTATTTTCCCGTTTCTTGTAAGCTCAACAATCATTAAATCTCCTGTTTTGAGCTTGTGAGCAATATAGAATTCTTTCCAACCACCTGCGATGAAATTTCTACAGTCTGAACTTTTGTACACTAGTTTTGCTGGCCAACAGTTTCCTTCTTCATCCTTAAGGATCAACATACAAGATCGACCATATAGATCGTGTTCTCTTGCAAATTGACGGGGAATAAACTGTTTCGTCACACAAAAAAAATAGCACGGTTTAGAAATAAAATTTTGCTATACAAACAAACACGCCTAACATAAGTATCGATTTCCAAGTACTTGCCACTCTAGCTGATCTGAAGGCGTATTCTGTGAGCGTAGTTACAAAAGATGGATATTCAGTCATAGAGGACCCAGCTTTTACTTCGAATTCTATTTTTATTTTCTTATTTAGTTTAAACTTCTTTCCTGCATTTGAGAAATGTAGTCATAAGAAACAAAGCACTAATGTCAACTACTTGGGTGATTCAAGAACATTTATCTCCTTTACTGGCAAAGTTCAGTCACAATATAATAGGCCATTGAGAGATGACAGTTAACAAAAAATGGCTTACATGTGAAAAATGAAATTAGTACTTAAATGGGGATAAATTAGGGTGGGAAAATGAAGAATTACAGCCAGATGATCAATTATAAACAAAAATGGACATAAAGATTAAAACCCAGATAAAAAAAAATCATGAAGAAACAAGCTTTACTATTGCTATAATCTTTTGGATGATTTTGTTCTTCAATTACAATAGTTTCCCCCTCTGTGGTAGCAAACCAGTGAAGGTCTACATGTAAAGTATGAAATTGTTACTTAAAACAAAGAATATGGAGAAATGAAGAATTGCAGCCAGATGATCAATCGTAAACAATATTGGGACATAATGAATAAAACCCAGATGAACAAAGAACGAAAAGAAACAAGCTTTACCACTACTAGAATCTTTTTGAAGATTTTGTTCTTCAATTTCAATAGGCTCCTCTTCTGTGGCAAAAAAGCGATGCTGGTCTACATGTGAAACATGAGATTTGTATTAAATATAGGGAAAATTCGGGTTGAAAAATGAAGAATTACAGCCAGATGATCAATCATTATACAAAATTGGGACATAAAGAATTAAACCCAGATGAACAAAAAAACAGAAAGAAACAAGCTTTACCACTACTAGAATCTTTTTGAGGATTTTGTTCTTCAATTTCAATAAAACCCTCTTCTGTGGCAAAAAAGCGAGGATGATCTACATGTGAAATATGACATTTGTAGTTAAAATAAGGAAAGTTAGGGTGGTTGGAAAATGAAAATTACAGCCAGATGATCAATTATCAACAAAACTGGGACATAAAGAAAAAAACCCAGATGAACAAAGAACATAAAGAAACAAGCTTTATCACTACTAGAAACTTTTGAAGATTTTGTCCTTCATTTTCAATAGGTTCCTCTTCTGTGGAAGTATAGTGAGCATGGTATACATGTGGAATATGAAATTTGAACTTAAAATAGGAACGAAGAATTACAGCCAGATTATCACTTATAAACAAAATTGGGACATAAAAAATAAAACCCAGATGAACAAAGAACATAAAGAAACAACCTTTACCACTGCTAGAATCTCTTGGAGGATTTTGTTCTTCAATTTCAATAGGTTGCCCTTCTGTGGCTGTAGAGCGAGGATGATCTACAAGTAAAATATGAAATTAGTACTTAAAATGGGGGAAATTAGGGTTGGAGAATTAAGAATAACATCCAGAAGACCAATACAAAATTCGGATATAAAGAATAAAACCCAGATGAACAAAGAACATAAAGAAACAAGCTTTACCACTACTAGAATCTTTTGGAAGATGCTGTTCTTGAATTTCAGTTGGTTCTTCTTCTGTAGCAGCAAAAGGAGGATATTCCCTTTCACAAGTAGTACGGCCAAACACCAGAACATAAAAAACCAGATCTCCTTCATGTCTAAAGACCAAAAAATCACCAATTTGCAAGTCATGATCTTGCACAAATTGTTTCCACCCATCCCCAAATTGCTTGCCATTAATCTCAACAGGCCAGAGCTTCCCTTTTCGCCGGCTTTTCAGGGTAGCTTTCTCACATTTGTTTCCATTAAAGAACTTGAAGAAGGCAGCTGGAATTAACTGCAAAAAAAGAAAAAGGACTTTTTGAGCAAAATAATCACAGGAAGTAAAAAAAAAAAAGAGCGAGAGATTAAGGCTTACAAATTCATCCTCAAAACCTGGAAGGAGTGGCTTGAAGAAATGTGGCTCAGTGAGAAGTGCAGACATAAGGTTTGTAAATTTCAGTTTGTTCTTGACCAAGTTGTGAGTTGAGCTGAGCTAAAGCTGAGAATTTAATTCATTGATGTTGTTAATGATGGTCAGAATTATTTGACACCCAAATGTAGGTTTTTTGTCTTTTACCTGCATCGGTTCAGTTTTCAATTTTAATGTCAGTTAATCTTAAAAAACATAACCATGGTCTTGAAATTTTTCAGTAGGAATCTTATGGTTTAAAAAAATAACGAAGGGATAAAAAAAAGGATTCTTAATATGAAATATGTCATTGAACAAGGTTAATTTTGCTCATTCAGAATTAAAATTTTATAGGTTAATTTACATCTTTAGAATAAATTTCAAAATTTTAAAAGAAGTAAAATGTTTTTTAAAAATTTAAATGTGATTGATAATTTTAAAAAAATCACAAAAATTTGAAATTTTTTCAAAAATTACTTAAATTTTTATATATAATTTTTAAATAATGTAGTTGAATTATAGAAATTTTGAATTGATTAAAATACATTCTATGACATTATTATTTTTATTGAAAAAATATCTTTTACCTCGTTTTATTAACTTTTAAAATCACAAGTATCTATTAAAAAATTTTTTCAAAAATCAATTTGCGAAATATTTAAATTACATGATATGTTTTTAAATTCACCCTTAAATTTTTCTATCCGAATGGAACTTGTTTAGTAAAATAGTGGAACTTCATGACGCACTGATTTTGTAAGCTGAGTCAACTGCAGTAATTACGTACTTAATTAATTGGTTTTCAAGTTTTAACTACCATGAATGAAACATATTTAATTTTATTATCAAATGTAGATGATAAAATCATCATTTTCTTGGCCCTTTGGATTAAAAGGAACAAACTTTAAGCCTTGATGATAGTTCTCCATGGTTCATTAAAATACTGTACAGTATGTATGATACAGTACAGTATGGTTCTTTTAAAATTTAGTATTTGGATAGATAGTATGATATGGTATGGTTTTTTTAAAATTTAGTTTGATTTAAAGGAGAACCATCAAATCCATGGTTCTATTTTCATGATTTTTGGAACCATGAAAAAACCATGAAAGAACCATACCATGAAAATAACCATACAAACAAACAAGTGAATTTAAGTTACCATACGATGACAAAACCATGAACCAAACAAGGCCCAATTTTACATGCATAGTTCAACACATATAGCGTGACAATTTCACTCAAAACTCCATTAAACACTAAAAGCCGAATGCATAATAAAAAGTGACACCAGGAATAGAACAAAGAAAATTGGAGTATATGAAATACAATTATCGAACTATCAAGATCGTGAACACATTAGTACGGAGTGTCACAAATACACCATCAAAAGCACATTATCATTAACAACAAATTGCTATTTTTGTAGCAGTAAACAGCCTGACATGCAATAAAAATAGTATAGCATAAATTTAAGAACAGTAACATTTTAAGCACTTTCAATGTCTATTATTTTGCCTAAACTTATTGACAGCCAAACGTTGAGAATAGAATCTTTAAACACACGATTATTTCAGATCAAAATGTACATTACAATACAATACAATACCATATAAATTGCTATATAAATGGCTTGACATCTTCACAATCCTCCGATTTGACCTTTTGATTACTCTCCATTTCTTGCTTTAAGGCTTCCAAAAAACAAAGAAAAACAAACAGTCAATCAAATCAATTTCTTGCAATAGCCTCAAAACTCACACCTCAAAGATGGTTCATGAGAAGTCACCAATGTCAAATAACACATATTATGTTCACTTAGTTGATTACAAGAGTGACATAACACATAAATGTATGAACTTATAAAAGCAAGATTTGAAAATTTACCATAATATTTCAACTCAGGTTGAGTACCACCCTTGAGTAGTTCTAGCATGAAAACATCTTCCCCTTGTATGCCATTTTCTCTGACAAACTCAATCCATCCATTTGTCATATAAACTTCATTTTTTTGATCCAGCTTTAGTGAAACTACCCATGATCTTCCCATTTCATTCTTAATGGTCACTGCTGAACATTTGCTTGTATCA
This sequence comes from Euphorbia schlechtendalii, assembly GCA_949673415.1. Taxonomy (NCBI): domain Eukaryota; kingdom Viridiplantae; phylum Streptophyta; class Magnoliopsida; order Malpighiales; family Euphorbiaceae; genus Euphorbia; species Euphorbia schlechtendalii. Next base: position 34,410 of record CATIWQ010858775.1, on the reverse strand, counting down.
AGGCCATGCCTCTTTGCAAAGTTTCTCGGAATCCTCTGAAAATTTGTAATTTAGAAAATGAACAATAAATATATATCACCATCCATGTGAAATTCAACCTGTACAGGGCAAGTTTTGTATTGCTTTTCAAGCTGCTACTAACTTTTTATAGACCTACACATTTTTTGTTTTGAACAACACATTTTGGTCATTCATACTATTTAATTAGGAACTGTCTGACTCGTTTTTTCCAAAATCAACTTTGCTGCTTATAGGAAAAGCTTGAAAATTGAGCTTTTCAAAGAAGCAACTTGGGAAATCACAACCAAACTGATGCTAAACCGGTCATTATATAAGCATACATATGAACTTCTTAAGATTTGGGCTAACTAGTACTCACCACTCGAGATTTTCTATTGAAACGTATTTGCATATTGACAAAGAAATGCGGTAACGCGCTTTCTTGCTTCTTTCCAGCAAATGCTTTGAATCCTGCAACATAACATCATTAGCTACATTAAAGTCATTTGTAGCTAATGATAAATTCTCAGCAATGCCGTAACTTACCACACATTTTGAAAACAGGCCTTTTCCCATTTTCAACGAACTCGAAAACAACGGAATTTCCCGGCTTGAGTTTATTAGCAGCGCTGAACTCTTTCCAGCCATCTTCAATACGAACTTGCTCGTTTGAAAAACTATGCCATAATTTTGCTAGCCATGATCTTCCCTCTCGGTCTCTAAGTATCACCCTTCTGTAATTTTTGCTATATAAGTGCTGCCTTGAGAATACCAAAGGTATGCACTGCTCAAAAACCAATATTAAATCCGGATTTGGTAAAAAAAACTACACATTCTTCAAATAGAATAAAATGTAATTACCAGATGTGATGTTTCGAAAGTTTTAGATGTTACTTTAGCCACAAAGAAGCTTCTTTTAATGACAGAAGAAGAACTGGCTTTTGCTTCTGATGCTGTGTTGGGCCGCCTATACTTTTTCGACTTCCCTGAATCAACAAATAAATTTTAGGATATAACCTTCAAACATGTTAAAAAGGCCAAATGCATAAACTGCCCCCTAAACTTGGCACAAAATGTCATGTGCCACCCCCAAATTCTGAGTGTTACACTTCACCCCCTGAAGTTGGCAAAACTGATACACTTTGCCCCCTCAATGCCACGTGTCAGCTTCTAATTGGAGAGAGAAAACTCAGAAAATTAACATCTTTGAAAAGTTAAATTAACCAGAAAATAACATGTGGCACTGAGGGCAAACTGTATCAATTTTGCCTACTTTAGGGGGTGAAGTGTAGCATTTTAAACTTGGGGTGGCAAATGACTTTTTGTGCCAAGTTCGGGGGGCAATAATGTATGGATTGGCCTATCAAAAACCAACAAATGTACAGTTTATATCAGTATGCACTATACGACATAGGAAAATGAGCTTACAAGAGCCAGATTCTTTTTCTGCTTTAGGAACTTTCTGCAAATCATTCGTGTATAAATATCATAATCCACAGCATTGACAAAATTACTAAGTTTTGGGTTGGTACTCACCAGCTGATTTGTTCTAAGTTCGGAAAACTCGGTATTGACATAAAGATCCCCTAAAGAAATTACATTGATCAACACAAATTATTAAGGAGTGACCCAAGAAAAATAGTGAATTTATTATGAGATAAAAAATTTGCAAACACTAATTAAGTCAATCAAGTGAAAATAGATGCAACAACAATTTTAATGGTGTATCGAAATTTAAACAACCCGCAAAAAGAAAATCGTCATTCTCTAAAACAATGGAAGGATAACACATGATAGAAAGCAATAAGATTTTATAATGGAGCAACATAAGATGTCAATGATGAATAGAATCAATAAATAAAACTGGGAGAAGAAGAATGGTCATGAGAAAAGGAATCCTAAAAATGATAAACACGGCCTTCTTTACGGGCATCATACATGTCATGAATAAAATCGCTGGTTTTGTTCTGTTTCAGAAAATATATACAGTTTAACTCAAACATAACATAGCACGAACAAAAGAAATGAAGTTACCGCAGCCATATTCTTCTGCAACTTCAGGATTTTTCTGCATTTAACTTTCTTTATTAGAATCATGATTCATAACTATTAATTTAAATAGCTAAGAATTTGGTTGGTGCTCACCGGCTGAGATTTCCTAAGCTCGAAAGCCTTCGTGTTGGCATGAAGATTTCCAGGTGATGAAGAACATATGGCCTCCCATGTAAATTCCAGATGTTCTTGTATTTTTTCAGTACATCATTGGATCAGAAAAAACATGAAAGTAGATAACAATAATATAAATAATCTTGAAGAGACTATAGTAATCAAAATCGTACGATTCGGTTAGATTCACCCCTGAATCGGTACGAATCTATGGGGTGAATCGAAATAGGCTTAGAATCGTGAGAATCGTATCTAACTCGGCCGATTCAAAATACTTAATGTTTCTCAAATTGTTATTAAATTATATTTTTTTGATGATGAATAATTATTAGTGATTATGATTTTATTTGATAAGGTTTTAGTTTTAATTACTCGATTAGTTGATATGGTTTTTTTTATATTAATATTGTATGAATTGACTAAAATTTAGTATCAATTTAAGTTGAACATTCTAAATATTTTATTTTCATATGATTTTAAGAATTGATCCGAATCTTATGATTCAATTAAGTTCGTGATTCACGATTCATAAAATTGAGATTTCGACTCTTGATTCGAATCTTAGATTTAACAACCATGGAAGAGACCATTTGCCTATGACTAAATTAAACACAATATTAATTTCCCATTGATTTACATGAAAACATTGACTTTGAACAATATTCTGTTATACATGTGAGAAAGAAAACTTACTGCGTATTTTAAAAACAGGTGTGTTCCCATTCTTAACAAGCTCAACCATCAAGGAATCGCCTGCCTTAAACTTATGAACACTATGAAAGGTATTCCAACCAGGTCCAATAATATAAATGTTGTCTGAAATTCTTCTGTACACCATTTTTGCTTCCCAACAGCTTATATCTTCATTCTTAAGAATTACTGAACAAGATCGGCCATAGAGCCCGCATTCTTTTGCAAACTTCTTGGGAATATACTGATTCGACACAAAAAAAAAAAAAAAAAAAAGCTGGTTTGAAATAAAGTTTTTGTAATGCGGATTTATTTTGAGTACTTACCAATCTAGATTTCTTAATGCTGTCTGTTGAGAGCTTAATTATTATATTAGGATAAGGATGGTCAGGATTAGAAGAGCTAGGTTTTAATTCCATTCGAGTTTTCACTTTCTTCTTTCTTGCCATTTTCTTCCCTGCATTACAGAAACATATTCTAAGAATCCTAACAAACAAATTCAGGTTTAAAAGCTAACAGATTTCCAAATAGCCCTCAAAATCACTAAAAAACCTCCTTGAAATCCTAGAATCCAATGAAATGCGAATAGAGAGAAATGAACTTACCGCAACAAGTATAAATTGGATCATGTTGTTGTTGAATTTCAACTTCCTCCTCTTTTATAGGTATAAAGGGAGGATATTCCCTTTCACAAGAACTTCTGTCAAAAACCACAACATCAAAAACAAGATCCCCTTTATGCCCAAAAACCAAGAAATCCCCGATTTGCAGATCATGATCTTGCACAAACTGTTTCCAGCCATCTGAAAACTGTCTGCCGTTGATCTTGATGGGCCAAAGATTTCCACCTTGGCTCCTCAATTTGAGTTCGTGACATCCTTGTCCTTTCAAGAATCTGAAGAAGGAATTTGGAATCAACTGCGATGTAAAATAATAACGATAATTAGTTTTTGAGCTAATGATTACAGTATTGAAATAAAGAGTGTTAGAAGCTTACGAACTTATCTTCAAAACCTGGGATTAGAGGCTGGAAGAAGTGTGGTTTAGTGAGAGAAGCAGTAGACATATAGTGTTTGTTAAAAGCCCTCAACGAACTTTCTGTTTGACAATCGAAAGAGGCAGGTTGTAGTGATGAAATTCAGAGCATTGGTGAAGTAGGACTGAAAAATTGACACTTTTGTACAACTTAATTCAACATCGAAAGCTGTCAACTTTCCTTTCGCTTTAAATGCCTGCGACGAATTAAGTCAATTAACAGAAAAAGCTCGAAACTCATTGGATTTTTAGCTCCTATTCCAATACTGAATAGTGCACAGTTGGCTAAATTGATGACCAAGTCCTTTTGACGTGGTCCATTGTACACATTTCCATTCGACCTGCTCATGGCCAAGAAATTCCAACTCAGCCCGAACCCGTTTTTATGAGACGGATTTGAATACTAAATTTTTGAAAAAGTTTAATCCGAGCCCGAATCCGTTGAATTTCGATATTTTGTGAGCTGGATTTGGTTTGTGTTAAAATACCCAAATCCGATTTGAACCCGATTCGATTAATATATAACATTTATTCGTGTATTATATTTAATGATTACTTTGAACTTTTATAATAATTCATAAAAAAAATATTGAATAATGTAATAGATATTTAATTTATGTATCTATATAAACTTTTTTTTTTTTTATATATGTATTTAGTCAATAATTTTTTTAAAAAAATTAGTATGGGTCGTGGGTTGAGCTTGAAAATAACCTTATAAACCCAATTCGAGCTCAAATCCAAAGTTTTAAAAGTGTGAGCCAGACTGGGTTTGGATTGATGTTCTTTATGCAAAGTCCGATCAAGTTCGACCCAAACCCAGTCTAGCCCGCTCGATGAACATGTCAAATTTCCATACATGAGTTGTAAATTAAATCAAAATTAATTATTTATTAAGTTTTAATAGTTGGGATAAATTGGCGTGGAAACGGAAACTCCTAAACATTAACGTTTCCCGTTTCCGTTTCCATGTCGGAAACCTGAAATCACGTAATATTTGATGTTTCCAGAATGCGTTTCCTCAAAACGGAAACGTTTCCGTTCGCGTTTCCTTGCTACCTAGCTCTCAACGCTTCATACAATATACTACGGTTTGGAATTCAGATGAGAATGGCAAGCGGCGAATCGTCCTCAACAAGTGCAGGCAACAAATTTGGGCATAATTGAAATAGAAGAACAATGGGCAGAGACCTTCATCGGAATGGCTAAAGTGTAATGTGGACTATGCTCTAATTGCGGAAGTGTGCAATTTTGATTCAAGATGAGTATGTCTCAGACCAAAATGTAATCTAAATGATGGCTCCAGAGATCTTGGAATGGTTGAAGTAATCAGTTGTCGCGATTCTTTATCTTGGATCAAAAGAAGAGGATGGTAGCGTAGTATAAATGAGATGAATGATCGGACGGTGATTGATAATATTAATGCTCGTAACTTTATCTGTTCTCTTACAGATTTTCCATACAATGATTATTTGAAATTATCGGGTGGTATTAATAATGCGGTATTTGTTTTTGTTCGCCAGTCTGCAAAACATGTCATATGTTTTAGCTCGTGCTGCTGACTCTTCGACACATATAGGTGAGTGGAATTTGATTCTAGCCTTTATCTCTTGAACCTTATTATCATATTTTGAGATTATTAATGGATTACCTATTTCATTCAGAAAGAAAGTTTTAATAGATGGGATTTATTGCATTGTACGTAAATTTGTTTACCGGGTCGGGTTCTCGATGGCTTCGATTGGAGCCTGCTTCCATGAGTCGAGTTTGAACACTCACATTTTCATTAAGATTAGCTTGAGCTCGAGCCTGGTAAAGCTCAAAATTTTACAGTTCAAACTTGATCTTTATGTGAATACTCAAACCCGACCCGATGGACAATAATTTATTTATTTATAATATTACAATAAATTTAATGATTATTTATTTTTATTACATTTTATTCTCATAAATTTTTATACTTTATTATAATAAATTTACTAAATATTAAAGATATTAATAAATAATGAAATTATATGAAAAATTTTCGGATAGTATTCTCTAAAATTCAAATGCTAAAGTTCACATTTGAACTTTAGAGTACATATGAGTGGTTTTTAACCACATATGATAAAATGAATGTTCGATAATTTTACATTTATTTTTAATTCTCTCTCACTTTCATATTTTACACTACATATACTCTAGAGAATCCATATCTCAGATTTTGATATATTTTTATTTTGGTAATAGTCTAGATTTAAAATAAAAAAAAATATCATGATCGCGGGTTAGGTTTAAGAATGATCTCGGAAATCTGGCCTGACCCAAGTTTGAAGTTCTAAAGGCTTGGCCCGAACTTGGGTTAATAATTTTAGTGAAAAGTCCGATAAAAACTTGACCCGACCTGTCCAATAAACATTTCTAATTATAGGGTTTACTAACATCTAAAACTAAAACTAGATTTCAATTTAGTAATTTTCAAATTTAAAGAATCCAAATCTAGAGTTTAACAATTAGCCCATATATAGTTTTTGACATCTGAAAATGACACCAATCTATATTTCAACAAGTGTCACTTTGAATCTACCCATGCACATTGGACTTCGTGACCAAATTTTTCTATAATTTCACTAGATATTTGTTTAACATTGAACCAACAATATACATGTCGATATTTAAATACATCAAGATTCATTTTCCATTTCCTAATAACATGATCTTTTATATAAAACTCGTTTTTGCAATAGCAAACCAACAATTTCCCCGTCATTTGGCCTATATTCCATTTTTGTTAAAGTTCGTATATATCACTAACGATGTTTTCAAGCCCAAAACGCGGGACCTGGACAAGGTCGGGCCACAAAAATATTACACTATTTAGGAAAAATGTTCCTGATATAAGTTTTATTCACTAAAAGACCTCAAAATATTTTTGATTCATTACTTGACTGTTCCTTATATTCTATATCCTCCTCTACCCATCATTCATTCTCTCCTTCTCCCTCACTCGAAATCTCACTCAGTTACACATTCCTTTAAAAGAAATATGTTCAAAATTGAAACAAATCAGTTAATGAAGTCCATTGATAATGAAGAGAAATCAAATTGAAAGATTCAAACAAAGAAAAAAATATGTTAAAGACTTATTCATGATATATGGACATGTGGTATATACTAAAACAAAACTAAGGCATCAAACAAAGTGAAAGAAATTCAGTTAATAGTTTGCTATAGTTTTTGGCTTATGAATTTTCATTATGAGCTTATGAATTTCATTATGGGCTTATAAGAAGGCCCAAACACATAATACAAATACTTCAAAAACCGAACAGTTTTTTTACCGCCAACTACTTAATCATATTTTACTACAATTTAACATAAACCTCAAATATTAACTCTGGAAGGTGATTGGTTTAAAGTATTTAACCCTGATTACAGCAGTTAATCACGTTGCTAAACTCTGATACCGTACGGTCGTTTCCATTTTAACGCACACAAATCTCAATCAAGCCATCAAAATTTTCATCCGCAAATCCAAATCACCATCCGTTAAGTCATTTCCTCCATCAATGGCTTTTCCACCTTCCAAGCTTTCGCCAGCTGTGTCTCCAATTCACCATTTTTTATATTTATTTTTTAATTTGTTTCTCCCCAATCTCGAAGCTGAAGTCCACTCTTTCAGCTCAAAACCTTCAGATCTTGTTCCAAAAATTGAATTTACTTTAATATGAAATTGCAATTTGATAACCATTATTTTGCAGTTTTTTTTGTGTGATTTTGAGGTAGTTATTTCGGTTTTTTTTCGATTTGGTTATGTGATTTTACCGGGCTTCAATTGGCTTCGAGAGTGAGATTGTTTGTTCATTCTAATTGGAACTGACATGGAGATTCTTGAAGCTACTTCTTTCTTGAGGTAAATCCCTTTCTTTTTCAATTGATCTGTTGATTACTGTGCAATTGTGTGTATGTATTGGTTTTGAAGTTGGCGAGGATGTTGAATTGTAGTTTGTTTGCGGCTGTATCTTATGGGATTGCTTCAATGGCGATGGTTTTTATCAATAAGGCAATCCTCATGCAGTATTCTTATTCAATGACTCTCCTCACTCTGCAGGTTCGTTTCAGATTCATTAGCTTTTGATTTGAGTTGATTTTTTTCTACAATTGAATGCAATGGCAGTCATTTAAATTTGTTTACTGAGGTCATTAAACTTGAATTTGTGTGATAAAAATCACTTAACTTTGATTTTGCGCTAAATTCACTGTTTTCGCCCATTTGGTGATATATTGAAGGATAATTGGCATACTATAGCTCCAATGTCTTATCATCTACAAAAATACTGAGGCATTGAGATCAATGAATTGAAGTTCGTGATGTTTCTGTTGCGATTTAGTATTAAGGAGTTGACATGACACTATTTAGGCCTCAACATAGCTTGAATTCTTAGTTAAAATATGTCATGCCAGCTGAAGTTTTGCTATTTTTATGACACAAAATTGAAATTTAGGCTCCAAATTTGAGTGGCCTTAATTGCTTCTGATTCCTTTTTGGAAAATTGTAGTAAAGTTTGTTCTGTGTTTGATTGTTTTAGCAATTGGCAACGGCTTTGCTTATACACTTTGGCCGACGAATGGGATATACAAACGCTAAGGGAGTAGATTTACAAACAGCCAAGAGACTTCTCCCAGTCTCACTCTTTTACAATGCAAATGTAGCCTTTGCTTTGGCAAGTTTAAAAGGAGTTAATATTCCTATGTATATTGCTATTAAGAGACTTACTCCGCTTGCTGTTCTTGTTGCTGGCTTCTTTTGTGGAAAGGCTAAACCTACAACTCAGGTTCGTTCTGCCATTTAATCATATCAGTTCACAACTATATGGCGGCTTTCTTGTGTTAGTGCACATAAAATATTCTACTTCTGTTGTGTCATATGTTATTTTGCAACGTTGCTTCATTTGAATTATGTGTCCCTGAGCCGATCTTTGTTGTCAGTTTTTATTCTGTTCAGCTCAGCAGCATTCACTTGAAATCTGTCAGCTCAAAAGAATAAAAGATTAGGAGTTCTATGTATAAAGTTGAACTTCTCAAATGCGCAAAAATTAAAAAATACGAGCTTAATGTGTAAAACAACAAAGATCAGGATCCTTAGGGATGTTTTATTCCTAAAATTCACATAATTGATGAGGAATAAGCGTAATTCTGGTTACAGTTGATGATTGTTTTATTTTAAGCTATAATATATATTTTTCACTTTGTATCAGGTGACTCTTTCAGTATTATTGACAGCCGCGGGGGTTCTTATAGCTGCACTCGGAGATTTTTCCTTTGATCTATTTGGATACAGCATGGCCCTTACTTCCGTATTTTTTCAGGTTCGTTTATTTTGGTTGGATACGAACTCCATTGTGTCTTTGCATACTAAGTAGTAATTTCTCTACCTCTTTGAATATGTAGACAATGTACCTTGTCCTAGTCGAGAAGTCTGGTGCAGAGGATGGTCTTTCTTCAATAGAAATCATGTTCTACAACAGCTTTTTGTCTGTTCCGTTTTTGGCGTTTCTCATTACAGTTACTGGAGAATTTCCGAATTCTTTGTCGTTGCTGTTTGCTAAGGTCAGAATCTTGAAACTTTCTTCTTTTCCAATTGAAAGCTGATTGTTTTATACTTCAATTTATGTATATATTGATAAATTTCCTTCATGAAACCGTACTTTGTAGTTTGTAGCAATGAAGTTATTACCGGAATCAATGGTTGTTTTCCATATATTTGCCTGGATTATATGAAAACTATTTCTGTATAAATTTACTTCGAAAGTTCCAATAGGATTTTTCGTTTGAAATTTGGTGTTGTAGCTTTCCACTTGACATCACAAAAAATTTCTGTTTAAAGCATCCCGTCTATATCACATTATATTTTCGCTATCGTATGGCAGACTTGTAACTCGATTCAATCATTTGGAAAGTGCAGAGTAATTCTCTATCATTTCTGGCAATCCTTATAGTTTCACTAGTGATGGGAATAGTTCTGAATTACACCATGTTCTTGTGTACAATAGTCAACTCTGCCCTAACAACAACGATTGTCGGAGTCCTCAAAGGTGTCGGTTCAACGGTATAATGTGCATAGTCATTCTTAAGATTCTTATACTTAATAATAGACTACTTTATTTAAATTCGTTTTTCGCTATTGCTTAACTTTGAAGCATGTTTGTTTGATGAACAGAGCCTCGGATTCGTATTGCTGGGGGGAGTGCAAGTACACGCTTTGAATGTAACGGGATTGGTTATAAACACAGCTGGTGGAGTGTGGTATTCTTACGCCAAATACACGCAAAAGAAGAGCAAGACACCTAAGTTAATACCAGACGTCGAAGCTCATAAAAAATGAATTCGAGCTGGACGATCATTTTGAACTTTTCGTATTTTTTTTTTCTGTTATAGCATAGATTGATGTATCATGACCTGGCTGTAACTAGTTATAGATTAAAAGGAATAAGATCAATGAAATAGTTTAATAAGACTTTTTCTTTTTATTTTCTCTTTCATGTTTTGCTGCTAGGCAAGCTGCCAGCGCCTGAGTTTTTAACCTCAACGCCGTGATTACCGGCAGTTTCCAGCCGCGTTCAATCATAGTCAAAGGTGCTACATTATGAAAAATGAATAACTTTACTATATCCATGGTTTAGAAAATAAATTCTGGTTCTTTATATTTAAACAAATTGTATAATAATCCACTGTTTTAAAAGTCCTGCCTAGGCACTATTTTGAGGGTCGCCGCCTGACTACGTCTAACACCTAAACCTTGCCGACTAGAGCCTTAGTCCGCCTAAGCCCCAATTAATCCCCGCCTAGACCTCGATTAGCCTTCGACCGCCCAACTAGAGCCTAGTGCTTTTTTAAACACTGTAATAATCTCGTTATATTTAGGGACTAAAAGTTTTTCTTTCCACAATTTTTTATTTTAGATAAATGTTGATATGCTACAACACATTTGGGAAAAATACCATCCGTCCTCACTATTTTATCTCCAATCATGTCTCACATTCAGTTTTTAAAAAGTGTTATTTTCCTATTATTTCATTTACATGTATTTTTCTCTCTCACTACTTACTATCTTTCATAGTTATCTAACAATTTATCAAAAGGAGCTTTGTAGTTGGGGTATGAAAAAAAAGTTTACCCATTTTTAATTTTTGCCTATATGTAGTGATAAACAAAGCAAATATAGTGATGTCATAACTTGTGGAGTGGAAAGTGAAATTCCTGACTTATGTGAGAGGATTAAGTCAATAGAAAACTTTACAACATTCATAAATTTTCCCGGTAGTGGAGGGCATTTATATTATTGTATTGTCTCTTGCTCCGGTAAGATACTTAAATACAGGGAATGTGGGGGAGAATAGGAGTTGAAGAAGAAATAAGGAAATTAGGGACATATTAAGTAATGAGGGTTTTGTAGTTACGTGTGGACAACGAAAACTGGCCATGGCTGCCTGCCCACTCTCATTCATTGATTAATTCATGCACCATTTTCATGTCATGTATGCTTTCATTTCTTATGTGGACCATTCTTCTTATCTTTTCTTACACTTCCAAATTTTGTATTCTGTTCATCATTTTTTTAATATCTCATATATTCATTTGTCACTTGTGTTGTCTATACTATTTAGTTACTTTTCTTATTTATGACATGCAAAAAGTATATATTTTTCATGGTTATTTTGTAAAAACAAAATAACAAATTACTTTCTTTTTTGTTTTTTTCTTACCAATAAAAATTATTGGATTAAATTGCATAGACAAAGTAAATACAAAAAGGTTTGTGTCTCAGTAGTGCACTTTTCTTGAAATACCTCGAAAATTGATTTTTAATGTTGAGTAAACATACACACAGTTAATTAAAATTTACACTCATTTGAGGTATAAATTTGATATTTTTTTAATATATATTATATAAAATTCAAACAGAATTAGAAATCTTTGTTTATGATAATCTACCGACAAAAAATCAGTGGTTATTATTAATTCAATATGGATGAGACGCATTAGTTTGGAGGCCTTTTTATTACTTTAAAGCTTTGTTGGTTTGATTAGATTTCATTTAAAGTTAATTACTCAATTTGGGTTGTAATGTACTTAAAATACTTTAACTGGTTTAGGTGAATCATCTAAAATGCATATATAATCCACTTTAAATTGATTTATCAAATTAATTTTATCAACAATAGATTTATTTGATTATAAATAATTTATATGCGTGTTTTACACTTTTACACATTGCCATGAAATTAAAGACTTTCTTTTTCAAGTGAATCTTAATTAACTGAAGAAATATCACTTTTAGATCTATATATGATTTATAATTGTAGTCACTCAAATTATATGAATTCTACTTGTGGTCTCTCTCAGAAATTATATATAATTTGAGAGCCTACATGTAAAAATAAACATAACCGTCCTCATTTGTGTCCAGCTTAGACACATATTCAGCTTAAAAAATTACATGCTATTTGACAAATTAATACAAGTGATGCTACACCGGATATTCAAATTAATATTTTTTTTAACCGATCAACATGGTCTATTAAGAATTGCTAATTAATAATTTTTTAATAACTATAGACTAGTTGTGCTTACATTAATTACAAATGAAAATTCAAACGCCACTTCCACGTGATTCAAACTTGTTACACCTATAATCACAATTCAATTTCAACCGTTAGACCAATATCATTCTACAAAAAATATATTAATTGACTTGATTACCAATGTAAATTTTTAAAAGTTTCAAATAACTTTGAAAGCGTGTAAAAAGTGTTTCATGTTTGTCCCTTTAATAACATATGTCAGTTTCCTTATTTGTTTGACTTTTCAAAAATTCATTTTTCTCTCTTCAACCAAACATTGACATGTGACATTGAAGGAATCAAACTGATTTTTTTGCAAGTTCATGGAATTATTTTAAATTTTTGAAAGTTTGAGAGATAAAAAATTACGAGATTTGGGGTTTTGAATATAATACATGATATTGAAATTTGAAATACTATTAGGACGTCTATTCATTTTGCAACATACCTCGTGCATTTGAATTAATTAATCATTTGTTTCCATCAGGAGAAGCATAATAATTTAATTTTCATTTAAATATACATAATTTTGTAAGTTTAAATTCAATTTGAAGTACATATATAGATTCATATTAATTAAAAATATAAAATATCGGTCAGTGGCATCATATTGTATGTATTGGCATACACTAGGTAGAATTTATATTGCTGTGATTTATATCAATACTAATTATTCTATATATATGCTGATAGTTATAAAACATATTTTTATTTATAAAACATGTTTTTGTTTTTGTTTTAATGTAAATTGCATAATTGTAAGTAAAATGTCACAATGACTAAATGAAATATTTTTTGTTAGCATTTGGATAAGTATTTTTTACGTGGAAAGTTGCTAATGATTCCTTCCCAACGATGGTAAGATTGCATGATAAACATGTAATTAGTGGTAGATTGTGGTTGTCCTATTTGTGGTGATGGAGCCGAAACTGCTTTCCATGCTCTTGTTACTTGTGGTTCTCGATTGCGGTTTGGATCGAAGTTTGGCATGTTTATATCTCTACTTTATCAGATTGGTGGAGCTGGGCTTCTGATCAAAAGGTAGTGAAACCGAAAGTTGTGGCTGTATCCCAACGTTGCTATAACGTCTTCTCCTCTCCAAGCTTGTTGGAGGAAACCTACTCCGAATTGGTTGAAATGCAACGTAGATGCAAGTGTACTTGACGGGAGTATCTCTCTAGTCCATGGTTGTGTCAGGAACGGCCTAGGAAATTTATCGTGGCCCACGCTTCGATTCTTCCCTCTAGCAGAGATGTGTTTGCAGTTGAAGCCATGAGTTAGCGAAAAGTTTTAAGCTGGCTAAAATCTAGTCGCTTTTATCACATCATGCTCGAACTGGATACTATAAATGCAGTAACTCGCATATAGGTTCAGTTTTAGATGATGTGGAGAACTTTTGAAATATTTTTCTAGTATTAGAATTGTCTTCACACGAAGATCTACGAATCATGTTACCTACATGTTAGTTAAAGCAGGTGATTCTTCGACATGTAGGGGGAGCTGACATTTGATCTGTCCACCTTAAATTAGAGTTGTCATTGACTCTGATCGAAATTAATATATTTTTTTTCTTCATTAAAAAAATTGATAGTAACATCCATGTATCCGTCCACATCTCCTATAAAAACATTTATTTATTTGAAACAATTTTCAATGAAACATGCACATAACTTGAGAATTTTCACAGATTTTCCAACATACATACATCATTTTTTTTCCCGTAAAATCTCTCAATTTACTTTATTGTTCTTCAGTCCAATCGTTCTTGTCAGAGTTGTGAAACCAAAAGCTATACTCCATTCATTTTGAGATAGCAACGATCAAGCATACAATTTTGGATAGGATTCCGAATTTTGGAAAATATTTAAGTATTCTATATGTTTCTTTTTCCATCAATTTATATTACTATAATTTATATTTAGTTCTTATTATTTTGTTGATGTTGATAATAAATATTTGAGTCTAAAAAATTATAAATATTCTTTGCAATGGTTTTCAAGTCACCAAAAGAAGGGCAAATTATTATATTATATGTCTTTTAATAAAAATGTTTTAAAGTGAAGCTAAACTTAATTCAAGAAAATGAGCATAAATCCATAACTTTCTTTATAAGTAAAGCTTCTTTTTATTATTTTCCTATTACCAATATACATATTAAAATGATAAAGGTACATAAAATACCAAGCCTAGTGGTATATTTTCTTTATTTCCACAATCTCCAATAAATAGCACTATATTTGATTATTAAATCACCAAACCATACCATCAGCAAATTAAAGGTCCACTTTAATTGGGTATTTGCACCTTGCCATTAAATATATTTTTACTTTTTTTATTCATTTCCTTATCTTTTCTTCGAAAGCCCTTCAAAAGTATTTTCTGAGAGAGAGAGAATGACAATCCTGCCTATAATATGATGAGTTAATACATCATTAGGTACCTGAATTTGTCTCAAAAAATCTCCTGCCCCCTGAACTTTCAAAATGATCCTGTAGCTCCCTCAACTTTAAAAAAGTGACATTGTAGCTCCCTCAACTTTCAAAAAATGCATCACTTTGCTCCCTTTATACCTCGTGTCATCTTCTGGTTGGTTTAACTTTTCAAAGATGCAATTTTTCTGATTTTCTCCCACCCATTAGAAGTTGACACGTGATATTGAGGGAGTAAAGTGATGCACTTTTTTAAAGTTGAGGGAGTTACGGGATCACTTTTTTAAAGTTGAGAGAGCTACGGGGTCATTTTGAAAGTTAATGGAGGCAGCAGGTTTTTTGGGATAAATTCAGGTATCTAATGATGTATTAACCCTAATATGAATGGGCATTATATGGCACATGGCAAAGGTATTATTGGCATACAATTGGGTCCCCTTCCAATTCTTGTGTATCTGTTCTTTTGATTCTTATTCATTCCAAATAAATATAAACCTTTTAAAAAATAGATATATTAATAGTCATAAAGTAGACAAAAATATGACCAAAAAATGAGTGAAAGAAACCCAAAGAATATTCTTATCTAAATATTCACACCATAACCGACATGTTCCAGTCATTCATGGGTTACTGATGTTGTTTAGTTTACTATCTTTTTATAAAGTTGTCTTTTTTTTGGATTTTCGTGATTCATTGGACTACCAAATTAACCATTTCCATGTAGACCTGTTAACTGGGCGGCCCGACAGCTCGGTTCTAGCCCGTTTAAAAAATAAAGTGTCTTGAACATTATATTTAATATAAAGTCTGGCCCGGCCAAGTTTTTTTAAAACCCTGCTATTGAAGGGCTGGGCTTGGACATACATATTAAAATCTATTAAGCCCGGTCCGGCCCGGATAAGTTATTTAAATATATTAAAAATTGCTTTTACATTACTCAGGCCCATCTTTTATTAATACTAACCCAACTATTATTTGTCTAGTATATAAATTAATGGAAATTTTCATTTTTTCAATTGAAGCTCCTCTTATGTATATTAATAGAAATTTGCTTAGTTCTCTTTTTCAATTGATGCTCCTCTCATCTTTAAGTACTCTTTTTTTAGATGACTTTTTTTAATATTTTAATATTAGTTTGAATACTGAATGTGTTTGAAATACTTTTGGTTATTTGGAATTCTTTATTTTGAATTTGGATTGTTTTTATTTAATCGACTTGGATGATTTTTTTTGTTGTTTGATTTTATCAATTTGAAAAATTATCGGGCTGAATTGTCGGGCTTTGAATAAGATATTTCAACTTTGACCCGGCCCGACCCTGTACTTTTATCGAAAAGGCCGGGCAAGGCTTGGACAGAGTTATTTATATAAAAGCCTGCCTAAACCTGGCCCTAGCCCTGGTAAACCCGCTCAGTTAACAGGTCTATTTCCATGCTAGTTTTCAATTCCAATTATTGTGCTGTGTAAATGTAGAAGTGTGAAAAAAATAATATGTCCAATTAGTTACTAATTTTTTTGCACTTTGTAATTTAGTGTTTTATTAGCAATTAATTTATAATTGAACACATAATATTTGTCAAACAAGGACATGAGAATGGAAATTAATAATGCAACAAGAAAAAAATTGACAATAACATTACCATCTTTTTACCCTTTTTCTAGTAAATTTATGGAATATTACATGTATAAATATTATTGTACAATGATATATAACCAAATTAAAACTATCTTACATTACATTGGTCAATATTATTATTATTATTATTATTATTATTATTATTATTATTATTAATTATATAAATGAAAGTTTGAATATTTGTTTAGTTTTGCTTTTTTGATATCGAACTATTTTTTATATTAAATTATAGTTATAGATATTTGATTATGATTATGTTTAATTATTTAAATACAAAGTAACAAGAGTGAATCTCATGCAGCAATATGATTTACTCTAGTCCAATTAAATTTTCAAGTTAATTATTTTTTTATTATTATTACTATTATTACTGTTATTGGCAAAAAAATTGTAAATTGTTAAAAGAACATACTTTGGCAACACTTAAAAGACCCTTAAAGATTTTTCACCGACGGAGTCCGTCTAAATCTTAGTCAACAGTTGCTTCTTCTCTGGTGGAAGTCCAAATATGGTTAATATTAGTTGGAAATAATAAAAATAATTTCTTTTTAAATAGTATTAAAAACCTACATTATTTGTTTTCCATAATTACTTGTTAGTCCGTTTATCATTTCCATGATTTTTCAATTCCAATTATTGTGTTTTGTAAATGTGAAAGTGTGAAAAACTATCTTAAAATGTCCAGTTAATCATTAATTTGTTTGCACTTTGTAATTAGTGTTTTATTATCAATATAAATTTATAATTAAACATTTATTATTTGTCAAACAAGTAAATGAGAATGGAAATTAAAATGGGACAAGAAAAAAATTGACAATACAATACCATCTTCTTGTCGTTTCTGGAATATTGGATGCATAAATTAGGTCTAATATATCCCGAATCAGTTAATCTTATCCTTAAACTTCATTTTCCTACTGAACATGTAAAAAGTGTACTAATTTGTTATTTCAATACCATATGCTAGGAAAGAGAATCAGGAAAAATATTATTTTTAAAATCAAACAAATCAGAAGTTAACACACGACATTAAAATGGGAAATGGAATTTAAAGATAAGTTCAAGGGATAATTGTTACACTTTTTTTAACTTTAGAGATTATTTAAAATTTTTAAAAATTCAAGAGAAAATGAAATTTAATGACAAGTTTAAAAGGCACCAAATCATCTTAAAAATTATAATATATTATTATACAATGATACATGACCAAAATTAAATTATCCTATGTTATAATGGCTAGTATTATTCTAATATAAATGAAAGTTTGATAATTTTTTAGTTATTTTTTTAACCTTTTATATCCATCTACTTTATGATAGTAAATCATAGTTCTACATATTTAGTTACGATTGCCTTTAACTATTCAAATACACAAATAACCGTAACATCAAATGATAAAAGCTAAACCGAACTTCATGCAGCAACATGGTTTAGTCCATTTAGATTTTAAAGTTAATTATTTATTTATTATTATTATTATCACTGTTATTTTAATTTCAACTTGGTCAACACCTGAAAGACCCTGAAGATTTTTCACCGACCGAGTCCGTTTGCTTCTTAGTCAATAGTTGCTTCTTCTCTGGTGGAAGTCCAAATATGGTTGATATTTGTTGGAAATAATAAAAGATTTTCTTTTTTAAATAGTATTAAAAACCCACATTATTTGGTTTCCATAATTACTTCAATTACTCAACCAACAACAGATTCCATTCAGTATGCTGAATACATCGTAATGGTAAAAATTGGGCTTCTTTTGTGTATATTTACCATTATACAAGTACACATGTTACTATCCTGCTAAGTTCTTCCTGCTGATACCTTTCCTCTCAATTTGAGCTTTTGCCATGCTGGATCTGTTTTCTAGAGAGAGAAAGTAGCTTTTAAAGATAGCCCTCTTTCTCTCTATGCCTCTACATTGTCCATTAAAACGAGCAATGAGGGATCTGGTTCTTTTTATAGCTCATTCAATGGTTTTGGGATCTGGGTTTTGAAAAAGTTTATGTTTTTCCCAATTGGGTTTATTTAATTTTGTTTGAAGAAAATGAAAATGGCACCAAGATTGGATTTTTGAGAAAAAGTTTTGATTTTCGGATTTGGGTTTGTTTTAATTTGTCCGAAGATAGTGAAAATGTCTCCAAGATTGGATTTTTGGGGGAAAGATAGCAAGAGAGGAACTCTTACTCCGGTGGTTGTGAAAATGGAAAACCCAAATTTTTCAGTTGTTGAAATCAACGGTCCAGATGCTGCATTTCAGCCAGTTGAAAAGAGCAGAGGCAAAAATGCAAAACAAGTTACATGGGTTTTACTTCTGAAAGCTCATAGAGCTGTCGGCTGTGTTGCTTGGTTAGCTACTTTGTTTTGGGCATTACTCGGAGAAATTAAGAAAAGGTTGATTTTCAGACAAGGAGTTGCAGTTGCAAGTGAGAAATTAGGGAAAGGGAAATTAGTACTGAAAATCATTAGGGTCTTTCTGGTTACTTCACTAGCTATCTTGGCTTTTGAAATTGTTGCTTATTTCAAAGGTTGGCATTATTTTGAGAATGCAAATTTGCATATTCCAACAACCTTGGATTTGCAAGGGTTTGCACATATGTTTTATGTTGGTTGGTTGACTTTTAGAGTTGATTACATAGCTCCTGCAATTCTACTTCTGTCTAAGTTCTGTGTTGTTCTGTTCCTTATTCAATCTGTAGACCGTTTAGTACTTTGCTTAGGCTGTTTTTGGATTAAATTGAAGAAGATTAAGCCAATGATTAAGGAGGATCCATTCAAGTCCGAGGATGTTGAGACAGCAGAATCTCAGTATCCTATGGTTCTTGTCCAAATTCCAATGTGCAATGAAAGAGAGGTAATAAAAAGAATTCTTACTTCACCTCTATTTCTCTTTTTAGTACTTTTCTCTATTAATTGCATGAATTGCTCAAATTATGTGACCCATTGTGAAGTAGGAGTTATTAGTGATTGGTCTTCTTAATAAGTTTGATGAGCCAGAAACTGAGAAATGTTGCAAGAACATAAGTTTTCGCCCATATGGGGTTTGATTTTCTACTCCGAATTGGGAAAACCGAGTCGAATTGTAGGCAGAACTTGAAAGTTTTGATTTCTTGAATGGGGTTTGTTTGTAATTTGTTTGAAGATAGTAAAAATGGCTCCAAGATTGAATTTTTGAATAAAAAGCTTTGATTTTTTTTTTTTTTTTTTTGAGTTGGCTTTGTTTTAACCAAATGTGTTGTTTGTTCAATTTTCGCTTAAATCGCATCCCTCACCCAACACTCAAAACTCGAAACCGGATAGAATTTGAGGGAATACTTCACAATTTTGAAGCATTGACGAAATTTTCTACTCGAATAAGGAAACTTCACTTAGCTCATATTTACTGTGCTTCGGCTCACTAGTGAATAAAATAGTACTAATTTGGTTCTTGTCGTTTGTTTTTTCGTGCAGGTGTATGATCAATCAATCTCTGCGGTCTGCCAGCTCGATTGGCCAAGGGATCGATTACTAATTCAAGTTCTCGACGATTCTGATGATAAAAGCATCCAATCCTTGATCAAAGCAGAGGTTGCGAAATGGAAACAAAATGGTATCGACATAATTTATCGTCACCGCACAATTAGAACTGGCTACAAAGCCGGAAATCTCAAGTCCGCAATGAGCTGCGATTACGTCAAGGATTACGAGTTTGTCGCCATATTCGACGCAGATTTCCAACCTTACCCCGACTTTCTAAAGCTAACCGTGCCACATTTCAAGGTGAAATAAAAGAGCCGTTTCGTATTTCCAATGGTGTCTTAAAAATTGATTCTTTATAAATCTAGTCTATCACATTGTACGTTTCAGGGCAATCCCGAACTGGGTTTGGTTCAGGCGAGATGGGCCTTTGTGAACACGGACGAAAACTTATTGACTCGTCTCCAAAACATTAATCTTTGTTTTCATTTCGAGGTAGAGCAACAAGTTAATGGAGTGTTCTTGAATTTTTTTGGTTTCAATGGGACTGCTGGTATTTGGAGGATTGAAGCGCTCGAGGATTCGGGCGGGTGGCTTGAAAGAACAACGGTGGAGGACATGGACATAGCGGTTCGCGCTCATCTCAATGGTTGGAAATTCATTTATCTTAACGATGTTAAGGTACTTTCATCGTTCTTTCGTTTGAAAATCGCTATTACTTTTGCAATTTCGGGCGGGATTAGTAAGCTCTATTTGGCCTAATTTAAACCTCTAGTGTTATTTATAGTAAAGCATGCCATTTTTTACTACTTAGTCTTAAGAAACCGTTCCTGACATTTTCGGGGCCTGGGGTAGAAAATATAATAAAGGCCTCCAATTTTTTTAAAAAATTATAATCACACTAAAGAAGTTAGAAATTTAACTTAGGATATGAGAAAAAACTTTAGACTAGTTTAGTAGGCTAAATTTTTTTATTTTGGGCCCCTTCTCATTACGGGCCCTAGGCGATCGCCCTTGATGCTCACCCTCGGGAACGGCCGTGTCTTAAAGGGAAAACTTTCTTTTTTTGAATATGCATATAAATCAAATTTTAACCGTGTATATATGGTCGAATCGAGAAGTTCAGGATTCAATGTAGACAAAATGTGCACCGAACCAAACCGAACTTAGCCTCTTGTTTTAGAAGTTATGCTCTTACAAACATTTACGGAAAATCTGGTTTTGGTTGTAAAATTTTTTGTAGGTTCTCTGCGAACTTCCGGAATCATACGAAGCTTACCGGAAGCAGCAACACCGCTGGCACTCCGGCCCGATGCAACTCTTCCGCTTGTGTCTTCCCGCAATCATAACTTCTAAGGTAATTTTCCAAAACTCTTTTCTATATTTTTCGTAGATTCAATATTATACTCAATTCAAAACTCGGGGTCTCGCAGATAGCGACGTGGAAGAAAGCAAACTTGATACTTCTCTTCTTTTTATTACGAAAACTCGTCCTCCCCTTTTACTCGTTCACACTGTTCTGCATAATTCTTCCCCTCACGATGTTCGTCCCCGAGGCGGAGCTCCCCTTGTGGGTCATTTGCTACATCCCGATATTGATGTCGTTTCTCAACATCCTCCCTTCCCCGAAATCGTTCCCGTTCATCGTCCCGTACCTCCTCTTCGAGAACACCATGTCCGTTACGAAGTTCAACGCCATGGTCTCGGGGCTGTTCCAGCTGGGCAGCTCCTACGAGTGGGTCGTCACTAAAAAAGCCGGGCGGGCGTCCGAGTCGGAATTGCTGGCTGCCGAAGAGAGGGACTCGAAAGCAACGAGCCAATTACCGGTCAAGAAAGTCAACAAAATATACCGAAAGGAGCTTGCTCTAGCGTTTCTTTTACTCACGGCCGCCGTTAGGACGCTCTTATCGGCCCAGGGAGTGCATTTCTACTTCCTTCTATTTCAAGGAGTGACGTTTCTGCTTGTCGGCCTCGACTTAATCGGAGAACAAATGAGTTAAGAGCATCTTTAGTAGTTTGTGGATTCCAATGAAACGTGGAATAGAAGTTCTTTTCGATGATGTGTTAATAGTCTTGAATTTAAGATAAGAATAGTAAATTGTTTATTCCATTTTAAATTGTATTTATTGTGAATAATGTCTATTTAGTTGTTTACATCACAGTTAAATGGACATTGCCTATAATTTGAGATGACATGTGGTGCCACATTATATAAGAAAGATGGGCTAGATAAATGTATTTTCAAATTAATTGTTTATTCCTTCTTATATGTCAAGATAATATTGTCGAATAGACAAACTACTAAAGATGATGTGAGAACATGTACGAAGAATCAACCAATCCATTCAATAAATGAACATTTACATTGCTCTAGATTTGATTTGGAGACTAATAGGATTTTTTTTGTTTTTTGTTTTGCCTATTATTTAATCACCATTTACAGTAGAGTCCATAGTTGTCTCAAGGATTGAATAGTTTTCTCTTTTGTTTATGTAGTTGACTTGAATTCTTGCTTGGATGTGGTTTTAGAAATTAAGATTCTAGAAACGTTGTAAAGTAAAAAAAAAAAAAAAAGAGGTTGGAGTGAGGTTTGTAAAATAACTATTTGTACATTCGCATTTGTTATAATATGAGAGAACAATTATATTCTCTTCTGCAAATGTACTTTGTGCTTACTTCATGTGTGATATCTCTTTTGCATGCATGTGAAAGTTTGGTACAATTAACTTTGATGACCAAACATATTGTTCACATTTTACTTTTTGCTGAAGGTTCATTATCTGAAAGAAATAAATTGACATGTAAGCTATAAATACTGAATCGAACTAAATCAAATTAAATTAATTTCATTTTTTACATAATCAATGTTAAGTCAATAAAGTTTATTCTAAATTTGGGCAATAATCAGTTGCTCAATCTATCAATTTCATAAAAAAAATTTTTACTTTTCAATATCAAAACGCAATATTCCAAATGTTTCTACACACTTGAAACTTTGGATACTAAAAACGTTATCTACAACAGCTAACAACCGCAATATATAATAATAGCAACTCAGCCAGACAATTCATAAACTTATTTTCCATTTTTTACAAGACAACTTATCTTGCTCAACAAATTGATCGTGCCATTGACCTTTTATTCACACCTTTTCACATTGAATGCATAATATTTACTTTTATCTTAGATCTTAATGGTTTATATTAATTAGGTCATGACACAATTTTTTTGTCTAGCTAAAAGTTGGAGATTCTATAGAATCCACTGTATAATAAGACAAGACAAGAAAGTGTCGGCAGGAGCGGTTTAGGCTGGAGCAGGAAATGAGTGAATTATGTAACAACCATATATTAAACACTGGCGCAATTGGGACAAACAAATCTTTTGTGGCCTGAGTGTGATAGTGTTATTTAGGAGAAACTCTATTCATTTTCAATTATTGCCCACATAATTATTTTTCATGTTTAAAGTATGTAGTATTAAAAAAAATCTGAATCTGACGTCTCACCCGTTTTACTTGCCATCAATTTTTGAACCATGCCTTTAGCTGGCATTATTTGCTTTTGTCTATGTCTAATTCATGTGGGCATTTGGTTGTTAGGCCAACTATTTCGCTCTTTTAAATGCCCATCCGCTCGAGATTATTCAGTGTGGTCGTTAAGATTCATTGTTTTAAGAAGCAAATCTATATGTTGAATCGTTATTTTCTAATATAACGTAGTTTTACGGTTACATTCGTCATTTTTGTTGTCAAACTTGGTTAGTTATTGCCCAACTACTGTTTCTCTAAAAATTTTAATATAATTTTACTTTACTTTGACCTTAAATAGTTGAATTAACGTTACCTCATGAGAATTGTTGATGTGATAATAAAATGATAATCACCTACGTATCTGACTATATCATTAACCAAAAGATTATCACTGATTCATTGTTTTAAAATGCATGTTTTTTTTGTTATTTGCTTACATAACTCAATCTAATGGTGACGTTAAACTTGGATTAATTATTTCAAATGATAAGCCTTAGACAATTGAAGTACTGCCACATTATCACAACTGTTGACGTGACAACAATCTAATGGTGGATAGTGGTACGAGCCAATCTAACTCTGGGCCATTATAAAAGTTCTTAATCTCTCTTATGTATTGCTCCTGCTCAAGAGCAATGTTGTGAGAGTTGACCCAAAAGTTTCATATTTATTAAGCAAGTAAAGAGTTAGTTTAACAAATTTGAAAGTTTGGGAATTATATATAAAAACAATACAAATTCAGGGACCTCAAAATTTATATTTTTTTTAATTGGATTAGAGATTTATTAAATAAATTCTCTCAATCTAATTCTATTTCATATATTATAAATGATAAACTTTTCACTGTTGGTCATGTTCATATATAACATTAGATCGGTTTGTAAATTATCATCAAATTTACTAAAAATAGGTTGGCTGTATTAGCAAAAGAAATATCCCAAAAACTTCAGAAATTTTTTGGTAGCAGATTGAATTTGCCCCTTAAACAGAACATTAATTTCGTGAATCAAATCCTAATTCATTGATTTACATGTCAATAAATACTTAAGCTTTACTATGATTATACATAACCACTAATGCAGTAATTGTACCTATAAGAACATACAAAAACTAATGCCAAATTTTTTACATTTTCGATATTTTCGTCGCGAAAAATCAACTTCAATCCGCCACAATCAAACTAGTCGTCATACGTTTCAGTCGAGAAATCCGGCTCTTCCGGCTTCTGCAACTTCGGCATCCCGACATCCTTCATCTTTTGCGCTCCTCTCCTCGTATTCGCAGCAAATCTCGAGGCTAAAATCGTCACTCCAAGGTTCTGTTTCGTTTGCGAAGAACTCGAAGTTACACTTCCCCGCTGTTCCTCCTCGTCGTGCGCAGTTTCGTTAACTGCCTGATAAGCAAACGACTCGGTCAAACTCAAGCTCTTTGCCATGGCCCGTTTCTTGTGTCTTCGCCAAGCGGCCTGAATAAAGCATGCGGCCCACGTCCTCCAATGGTACGAGTAAAATCGGAATGTGTGTTGTAGCTTTTTGCTATGGAGTCGTCGAAATTGATTGGCCACGAATTTAAGGTCTTCTGCTCGCAATGCGAATGCTTCTACTTCTTCGAGGGCTCTTACAGTTCTCGTGGAGGAAGGCAAGTTGAGAGTTGACTTTGGGAGTAGTGCCCAAGCAAGCAACTCTTCTCCGCAAAAGTCTCCGGGTCTTAGAGTGATTGAGTTGAAGAATCCCGTTCGGCCCCCGTTTGTCGTTGAGCTCTCTAGCCTCCCTCTTATGATGAAGAGCATCTCCGTAACGGGGTCGCCTTCTCGAACTATGTAAGTCCCTTGCGTGCTCAGCGAGGAGACCAGACGCTCGCATATGGCGTCAAGAAGTTGATCGTCCATTTGCGAGAAAAACGGAACCTGAAAGATAATAAAAACTAGGGTTTATCTCAAAAAATCTACTGCCACCTGAACTTTCAAAGTGACCTTGTAGCTCCTTCAATTTTCAAAAAATGCATCACTTTGCTCCTTATTTCAAAGATGTCATTTTTTCTAATTTTCTTTCTCCAACTAAAAGCTGACACGTGGCATTTAGGAAACAAAGTGGTGCACATTTTGAAAGTTGACGGAGCTGAGGGGTCACCTTACCGGCGCATTAGGCCTAAAACTATTCTTTGAACTAAGCTTTAAGGTTATGGGTAGAAACTTACTCTTCGAACAAGATCCAAGCAAAGGTGGCGTTGGATGTCTCGACGTAAATCGGTGGGCAAAGCATGGAGGATAGATTCTTCATCCACGCCTCGAGTTGCAAGCCATTTGTATTGAACAAACCTTCTCACTCTCTCTCGGAGATTTTGAGGGAGTTGTCGATGTTTCATCCACTCCTCGGTGTCCCTTCGCTTCAGCCTCCATTCTTCGAGTCTTACAGTTATAGATTGCAAGTATGTCTATGCCACACAACACAAATTTTGTTAATACAGTGTCATCTTCAAACTTAGTAAATACTTTCGAAAATTACCTGCATATTTCCGATCAAATGAGCGAACAAAACCAGACCCAATATGGCAATAAGTATAGCGAATGCTGTTTCGCCAATGAACGTGCTCGTTTCTAAAGACTGCCCGTATGAACTGAGAAATACAAGAAACAATAACAAATACATACAAAATACGGAGCTCGCTCTACAGAGATAAAGTTTCACTGTCTTTCACGTAAGAGAATAGAATTATGCATAAACATTTCGGGAACTGAATGAAATAGAGAACAAAGAAGATAAAGTTTCAATCTTTATCACTTAGACAACAGAAAAAATCGATATGTTTTTCGGGCAATGAAAACAGAGAGTAAAGATGGTAAAGTTTGAATCTGTATCACTTAAGACAACAGAAGAAGCATAAACTTTACAGGCATTGAATCAAATAGAGAGTAAAGACAGAAAAGTTTCAATCTTTATCGCTTAGAATAGTAATAGAAAGTCCGGTTTATGTTCACGAAACTCACCTCAGGTTCTGTAAACCCCACCAAAGACAATACAAATACTTCTCAAGAAAATGAGACGATAAAACACTCTGTTGTAAGGCATTTTCAAATATCCCGTATTCGAAGCCACTACTTTTTGCCGGATCGCAGCTATTAAACACCAAAGTACTGTTCGCCCATAAATTTCGTTCATCCGTGTCCAATGTACCACAATCCAAGAAAGGCAGCGTACAATTTACAGGACTCGATTCTTTCCTGCAAACCGTTTTCCAGCACGTCGCGTGGCGTTCGATCGACAACAAGTACCACGACGCCCCTAAGACCTACAGCATCACAAGGCTAATCACTGCAAAATCTACTAAAGAAATGAATCGTTGCAGAGAACATTTATAAAAATACGTACATGACTAGCTAACATGTATAGAAGGAGATTATATGCAGCCCCGGCCCATGCGGTCTTTGTGACAACTCCAGTGGCTTTGATGATCTCGGAACTTAGAGGGAATATCAGATATAGCCTTGGAACGTACTGGAGAAGAACAATCAATACGAGGGCATTGTTGGTATGGTCAGAATGGGAGTTTCTGATTGCCGGAAT
Source organism: Euphorbia schlechtendalii (assembly GCA_949673415.1). Classification (NCBI taxonomy): domain Eukaryota; kingdom Viridiplantae; phylum Streptophyta; class Magnoliopsida; order Malpighiales; family Euphorbiaceae; genus Euphorbia; species Euphorbia schlechtendalii. Next base: position 7,303 of record CATIWQ010858775.1, on the reverse strand, counting down.
GATAAACCATATCACTATCTGCCAAAATCAACACCCTCAACTCATTTTTTGCTTAGGTTCAACTTCCATATACATAAGGTGAAAATTTTATGTCACTTACTCACTCTTTAATCAAACAAACAGACAAATGCAGTTTTACTTGAATGTGCTTACTTTTATTCTTGAGGAGCCAACAAAGTGAGCTATCTTAACCTTTTTTGTTTTGATTATAATTTCTTTAGTGACACCAGAAACTCGACAAGCGAGTAAACATGCCTAAGGCCAAAGTTTTTTTCTAAAAAGCTCTATTTTCAAGCTTTTCCTAAGATCAGCAGAGTTGATTTTGGAAAAAACAAATAAAGCAGTTCCTAATTAAATATTAAATGGTATGAAGGATCAAAATGTGTTGTTCAAAACCTCTATAAAAAGTTTGTGAGAGCAATTTATTGGGACAGCTTCTTGAACTTCAATACCAAACAATCCCTAACTCTTGAAATAAACAATAGGGATGATAAATTTTACTCCAATATTCCTAGTTTTAGTTCTTGAGAGCCAACAAAATGTCTAGAAATTAAAGCAAAAGACATTTCAAGTTCTTAAATTATATCAAGCAATGAAGCATTTTTTTAACCCATCAAATTGAACCGGGATTTGAGCTAAGAGGAACTGAACCCTCAAAGGGCAAAGCTATCAGAGGATCCAAACACTATTTTCAGCATTCAAGACTTAAACATGAGACTGTACTTTAGGGATAAAGCTCCTAATAAGCATATGTTCAACAAAATGATGTGTTCTAGTCCATAAATAAGCACAAAATTGTAAAACCAAGTGACAAAACATACCTGTGGGAGAGGTAAGGCAGCGATAAGATCAACGATGAAATCCGATTTCAAGTACCGCCTAGCAATCTTATTGTGATCCATAACAAGTTCACCCCTTCCAAAAACTCTGGAACTAGGAGCTACATAAGCTGTCCTAAACTTAACAACAATATGCAACACATAGAAAATGTCTGCAAACGTTCTAAAACATGTAACAGTAATGCCCAAATTCAAATCAGTTTGCATACAAGAAGTAAAATCATTCTTCACAACAGCTGGAAGATAAAAGAACAGTGGATCAACAAAAAGTGCCACCAAACAAGAGAAAAGAAAGACCCTATTCCATTCAAGAAAAACATCACTTCCTGGATCGATGATTCTTTTCCTCCATTGTTCCTGCTTCTCTGGAAAAACCTTAAACTTGCCGAATTTAGGACTGTTTTTGTTTATTTTTGGATCATTAGCAACACCTTCTGTTTTTAGCAGTGTTCCAGATAATTTATATACAGGTAATGGCTTTTCTGGGTGCTGGCTTACATTAAACCTTTTAGAAAACAAATTTAAATCCCATTAATCAAAAATGATTTGAAGAAAATGTAACAAATATTAGAACTTCATACAAAATTACCTCACTAGCTTCTCTTTCTTCAATTCCATATTGCAAATTTATCAAACACTTAAGATGCATTGATGAAAACAACAGAGATTAGGAGAGAAAAATGAACTTTTCTGGGTTCAATGAAGAAACAATAATTGGGTCTCCCATTTTTTAACTAAAAATTTGAATTTGGAAGTTGAAAAAGAAAGACTCAATTTTGAATCTGGAAAACTTACAAGAAATCCCAATCTTGGGAATTACAAGACCATTTTTAGCTTAAAGAAGAAGATTTTAGAGTTGAAAAGAGGAAAAGGAGGCAACTTTATAAGATAGCAGAGAAATAGCTGGGGAAGACGTGTGATTTGTGGGATTTTGACTTAATGACTTCCATTATAGTATACGAGCGCAAATAAGTAATACTCTAACTAATTGCTAAATTAAAAGAAAGACAGCTGTAAGTTTCAGTTAATTTCCTTTTGTGGACTGCAAATCTGAACTTCCATAGAAAAAAATTATATAAGGAATAACACATTTAAGGCCCTTAAGAATTCGTGAATTTTACAAATGATTCAACAAACAATTTTTTTTCAATACACCAAATAAATAATTTTTCTAGCACTGTTAAAGGAAAACCAAATGCAAAATTCGTATAAGTCGGGGTGCTTAACATGTATACAGACATTGAAACTTGAATGTGAGAAAAAATGTAAAGAACGTGGTGGGCATGAAGTTGAATTAAATAATGGTTTATAGAATCATGAGCATAACTGAAAGATTCCAATAAGAGGAAAATCTGATTTTATTACTCATTTTTAGAACATTTGTTTTTGTTTTTTAGTTTTTGTTGTTTTTAGGTTGGTTTTGAAGAGTTCAATTTAATCATTAATTCCATGATGTCATTTGTTTTATTGCAATAATATCATTACAGAACAGTTCATCAAAGGAATCTGCACTTTTTTCTTGGCTTTTTTCTTTGAACCAAATATGTCTAAACATAACATATTGATGCAATTAATACTTATTAATAGCTAAATTTTCCATATATTATATATTATTTTTTAATTAGTACAGAAAGTCTCAAATTATCTGTATTGAACATTTACTATTGTGACATTCATGATTCATCTATCTATTTATTTTGAATAAAATGGAAATGAGAGTTAGCAACAAGTTGGAATCCCTGGAGACCAAAGCTAACAACTCACTCAAATATTATTAAAATGAGAAAGAAAAATAATACAAAAGTTGCGGAGGAAAAGAAATAAGTCAAGAAAACCGGTTTATGCGCATATGCCACTTAAATCGTGAAAAAAACTTGTTCCTACAAATGTCGTCCCACCAAGCGCTACCGTTGTTAGGATGACTAAAATGATTTCCTTCACGAAAAACAGCATTTCTTATTTCAAGAATTGATATAAGTTAACTTCCAAACATCTACTCTGAATAGCACGTTATATCAAAAGTTCAAGGTGGTGATCAATGTCTTAGTTTAATAGTTAAGACTAAACTTGCGACCTTTAGAAATCTGGAGTTCAAGTCACTTTTAGAACGGGATGATACTCCATCCATCTACTAAATATTGTCGTTTTAACTAATTCACAGTTTTTAAGATAACAACTAACTAAATGAGATGATTTACTAGTTTACTCTTTCATAAATGTCCTATTCAATTTTCAAGACTATTAATTTATTCAATAAAAACAATTTGACCTATAATCTTCTCTTATTATTGGAGATTAGAATATAATTATCTTAGAAGTTGAACAAATTAATAGGGGTAGGAATGAAAAACTTCGGAAAAAAATCTTGGAAATACAAAATGACAATAAAAAAGAGACAACGAAATCCCTCTAAAACGACAATATTTAGTAGACGGATGGAGTATCTTTCTTTCAATTTAATGTAGCTCAATTCCGTAAATTTGAAAAAAAAAATTCAAAACATCTTGTAATTATTTCAACTTCAAATTATTGAATAAGATATCTGTGTTAATATACTTTTATATTCTCAACTAACTATAGCTAGTTTAGAAAGAAAAAATTTATATAAACCGTGTTAATTAAGTGCACAATTGTAGTAATATGAGTTCATTGTATTGCAATTAATTGGCAAAACTAAATAATCAAAGGAATGATAGCATAAATAATTGGCTTCAAGAATGAGAAAAGATATTTTTAAAAATTAAAACTTATGATCGATAAGCTCATGTCAAATTGTGGGGACATATTTAAACTTTATATTTTTCTTGAGTGAGAAAAAAAATTACAGATAAAAACATATTATTCTATCAAAAATAATTGTTGAAAGCTTTATGTGGATTGTGCATCTCCGACAATTATGCCGTAATGAAATATTACATCATTTTACAATTATTTATCATGTTATAATTACGAAATTGATTAAAATAATTGCGCATGTAAAATATTTTTATGAATCATGTTTACTTTAATTATTGTTAATTTTACCATTAGACAGAATTTATATAATGGGATGAATTGTAAACTATATATGCATGACAAAATGTTTTAAGTGAGATTAAAATATATTAAAATACGTTTTTTCCTTTATTTTATCTTAATTTAATCTGATTTTTTTTCCAGATATATCCAATTTCTAAGGTTGAGATTGTTTAGATTTTGGAAGAATTATCTCTTAATTAAACTTTTCAACTCATACAACAACTTATGGACAATTTGGCATTACTTTGTCCAACATTGGAGAGTTATTGCTCCAAAATCTCATCAAGGTAAGCTTTGAACAATGGCCCTTAAACTACAAATTAGTTTATACTAATAAGAAAGTTTAAGACTTTGATGGATTATCCAGTGTTATTGAAACCGTACGGTACCGGTTGGTTTAACCGGTAAAATCGGGTACCGGCCAGGCATACATTCAGTTTGAAGTATTTAACCAGTTTTGAAGAAAACCGCATCCTACCAGTTCATACCGTTAAAATACCGGTATACCACTAAACCGGTTAAAACGGTATTTAAAAAAAAATTTTCAAACTTTAGTTTAAACACTTCCCGTTCAAGTTCTTTGCTTTTATCGTTACGTTTCCTTTCAAAATCAAAATAGAAAAAGTAAAATCCTAGAATTGATAAAAATTTGTTAGAATTAAAATTTAAAAATTTGTTAACGATATTTATTATTTAAATACTACATTATTTTAAAAAAAATTCATTAATCCGATATTACCGACTGGTCATACCACGTATCATTAACTTCACCGGTATCTGTTCGGTATGGTATTGATAATATTGAGATTATCTATTAACCCGATAATTAATAATGAGGAGCATTGAATATTGCTAAACATTTTGTTTTAACAAAAAAATAAGAAGAGGAATATGAAGTAAATAAGGGCACGTGTGACGAATAAGAAGAGGAGAGAGTGCAGAGAGTGTGGAAACATGAACGTGGATCACGTGCACTCAAGTTGTCAACACGTGCCATCATTTTTTTTTTGTCTATTTCACAAAATCTAAATGCAAAGGTCAACTCCCCAGTGGTATTGTTTCATTATTTCAACCATCAACAAATGGCATCTCATGCATTGCCCATTAAATTTAATTTCACTTCTTTTAGTACTAAGCACTTGTTGTATTGCACTTGTCATCAAGATACAATCATATCCGCTGTTTGATTAGGTTCTAATGTATTCATGTTTGAGATAATTTTGTAATAAATTCAGCTAACTTAAAATTTAATAAGTTACACATATTCAGTTAAGTAATTACAAGTACAAGAAGACATGAATTACAGACTTGAACTTGTATACTTGAAAACTGGATCATAAGTTGCAGCGTGATTCCATAATAATTAGGTTCAAACGACGATTTGAAATATCATTATATCAATAGTCACATTGAGATAAAACTTTTTGCATTTATCTATGATCCGTATAGCATCTAATAAAATATTAGAATAAAATTTTTTGTCATAATCACATAGAAGAAATCAAATGGTTTGAGACACCATGCATTATTAGTGATTGTGATGATGTGGTTGGACTTTATGGTAATAATAAAAAAGCAAAAATATATCTTTATTAGGAAGTATGTACACTTCAAGAATTGATCCAAACTATAGTAAATTGTCAATTCCCATTATCTGATTTTTGTACTCGCACTAGTAGATAAATGAAGATTTAGATTAAAGTTCTAATATGTCCAAAAGAATAATGGGACCAAATATATCTTGTTCCCAGTGTTCCCTTGAGTGAAAAAAGACTTGATGCCAAGTTCAATAAGCGGCTGCAAAGTGTTAGATAAAAAATATTATTTATTCGGAAGCTAACACGCATTTTAACAATACAAATCTTTTGGTGCCACAACACATATTCCAAATTCCACCTTACTAAAGAGGGGACAAGAAGTACATGTAAAATAATAAACCATCTCAAAACATATCAATTTTGTTCAAGTATGTTATTATTCACAAAAACAACCGATAATACTCCAACAATGTAAATATATGTGAAAAAATTACAATAATAACATATAACTAAGGAGACATTAAACAAAAGATAAAGGCGAGAACCCATCACGGGAAAAGCTTTTCCAAGTCAAGAGATCTTGTCCGAAAGTATATGTTTGCTGACATTCTTAGACAAGAAAGGCAAAGAACATATCATCGGAGCAATAACTAGCTACCCAGAAAACAAACCCCACCCAGAGACGGAGACAACATGAAATAGGCATAGGCAAAGAACACCGTATAAAGGATGATGCCAGTAAAATTTGGGACAGAATCCCAGCTCAAGCTCTGTTCTTTTCAACTGAAATTAAACATACTGAAATTGAATTGAACTGAACTGAACGATACTGAACTAAACTGAACTGAAACTGAACATACTTAAACTGAACATACTAAAACTGAAAATACTGATACTTAATTGAATAATAATTATTTATATCAACAACAACAACATTACCTTTTAACTATATAATATTATATTTTTGTTTCATTAATTTTATTATGATATTTTATTGGATCCTTAATTTTTTTAGTATTAACAAAAACCACACTTTGTAATATTATTTTAGGACAAATGTAGTTTAATTAAAAATACTACAAAATAAAAAAAGTAATTAAGTTAGTAGTGCGAAATTCTAGTGTACAACAAATTTGGGAGATGAACCAAAGCAATAGCTAATATATCGATGAGGATAGTGAAAAATGACGACATAGACGAAGATTGAATTAGAAAAATTAACCTAACCATGAATTATAATATTGTAATATTTCTCAATTATATTGTTAGTAGTGTGAATTCTATTGTACACAACAAATTTGGAAGATGAACCAAAGCAATATCCGACATGTCGATTAGGATAGTGAAAATGACAACATGAACATAGATTGAATTAGAAAAATTAACCTAACGGTGAATTATAATATTTCTCAATCATATTGTAATATGTATGTTTTTAAATACTTTATAAATTAATTATTTTATCTATTTATTTGTTAATAAATAAAGTTATTCGTTATTAACAATAATGTTAAATTAGGTCTGGAACGTGGTTCCACGCGCTAATTCTCCGATTGAAGTTGACTCCTAAAGCTCTTCTTTCTTGGGATTTGATGGTTCCTGCAAGACAATAACCGTCGTTATGGGGACTAGCCGTGTGACCGGCGTAGCCTCTCCGATGCTTAAGTTAGATCGAATTTAAGTGAGGAGGCAAGGAGTAATTTCTTGTGAATTCAGAATACGTACCTTTGCGTGATGACCAAAGGCTCTTTTATACTCCATGAACGCCTTCTGGTCTGATCCAAAGATGTGAATCCACCAGAGTTCTAGCTTGAGTGAATCTTTATTTTGTTGATAAGATAAAGCTTATCTGAATTGAGAGTTCCAATTATTGATGTCTCTTTTGAGGACTTAGACTCTTAATTGGAC
>CATIWQ010858529.1:0-15744 GCA_949673415.1 Euphorbia schlechtendalii | reverse complement strand
CTCGACTACTCCCCGCCACCACTTGGTGGCGCGGGACAAACCCTGAGCCACCCCTACCAACTCCATCATGAAGGAAGAGGCTGCCATAGCCCTAAGAGGAAGAACTACGAAAACAAAGTGGGAAGGGAGCAATTTAGGCGATTCAAGAGGGAAAGGGTCACTGTGATCTTCAGCCCATTGACAGCAGCCGGCGTGGTAGACCAAGGCGTAGGAATGATAAGATCCGGAAGACATTTTCTCAAAAATAAACATTAAGAAAGAAAGAAGGAAAGGGAGACAAATACTCACCCAACTATAGAAAAGAAGAAAGTTCGCTGAAAATCGCTAGAAAAATTGGAGCAAAGAAGAGCAATGAGAATTTGGAATAGCAAAGAAGATGGAAAAATCAGCTTAAGATCAAGGACACCTATTTATACAGTAAATAACATGTTTCACGAGGAAATAAACCCTTTACACGAAGCGCGGTCATAATGATTGCCCAAAACGGTGAATGTGAAAGGTTACGTCCTATCCAACAGTCGCAGCTCACCAAAATGACGCCATGCATGGTAGGGCACGCGCGTGGGCCTTCTCTCATGGCCTAAAGAGCCTTTATTGGGCTTGTTGGGGGGGACTCCTGATAACAAGGCCCATTTAGGCCTAAGTAGCACACCTTGGCCCATAAAAGAAATGGCTCAAGCAAACTATGCTTCAGCAAAAGAGAGCGCTGAAGACCAAGTAACGCGATGACAATGATGAAGCATGTTTAAGCCAAATACCCCTCAGTGCTTTGATCTCGACTAATGCTGAAACCCCAATGCCTGATCACCCTTTCAACAACACCCCCTGTGCCTGCGCCGAAGCACCTTCAACGTCACCCTTGCCGATCTAGCACACTCCTTATCTCTCCATTGTTGCATTAAATGCAAACCTGACTGGCAGAGGGGAAACATTTAATGCTCCGGTGGCGGAAAAGACCCCCAAGTGGCTTGCCACTAACGCACAGTCCACAGGCGGGCCCCGCCCATCATCATTACACCACTTCCTATAATTGCTATTTTGAGAATACACATATATCACCTCACCCAATTCGCTAACTTTAGCATCGGAGGGTCTTCGCCGGAAACACTTCCAGTCGGAGACTTGTTTTGCAGGATCCAGAGACACTAAAGGTCGTGGACTTCACCCGACGGATACCATCTTCTATTCAGGCTTTAGATTTGTAATAGTTTTTTAATATAAATACTTTATAACATAACAAATAATTTAGGCCGTATTAAAAAACCCAAAATTAATTGCAACCATATGTCCGCCTAGTTGAATTGAATTCGGGGATTTACAAAAATATTAATTCAGGGTGGACCCTTACTTTTAAAAATACGGGTTTGGATTTGTCCGTCCCAGACTTACAAGGTTTGTTCGACCAGACTTATAAGGTTATTCTAAACCTGATTTATCATAATATTTTTAAAATTAAATTTTTTGGATAACCTAAATAGAAATAAAACGATAAATTTTATATAAATATATTTCTATCTTAGTTATAGATACATTATGCTACTTAAATTCTTTAATAGATAGTAGAACTTATTGTAATAAAGCTTAAAATTCTAATATACTTAAATATAAATGTCTATTCGGAAAGTATGGAGGGGCGATGCAAGTATCAATGGGTTATGCAAAGTTAGTTGGGACACTATCACCATACTAAAACACCTGGGTGGATTATCTATTCGGAAACTTAGAATTGAATATTGTAATTTGCTTCTCAAATGGTTATGGCGTCTTCATTGTGTGGAAGATGAGTTGTTGCGGGCTTTTTTTTGTGAAAAACATCATGGTTTTACCTCTTGGTGGAATCTCCTTGAGTTTGACGCATCGAAACTCTCTCCGATTTGGTTGAACAATCTCAAGAGCTGTTGCCGTTAACAACTGTACTAGAGCTTTTTCACAGCCAGCTACTGTCAGGCTGGGCAGTGGTGTTTTGGCTCGATAATTGGACTTCCCGGGGTCCATTAAAGGTTTCATTTGATGGCTTATGGCAGCTCTATGTTTGGAAGAATGGCTCTGTCAATCAAGTTTGTGTCGAGATCTTTGGGAACATAATCAAGGGCGTCCGGTTTGGCATAAGCGGCTACGGTTGGCTAAATGGAATTATTTTATTGAACTAAAACGGCTTGTCTTTATGACAGCCTTATCCTTGTTTCCGTCCACAGATTTCGAGGCATTAGTTACGCTCAAATCAAGCTTGATTTCCCAGGGAACGATGATTGTTGTCTTTGGAATCCAAGAGCAAAAATAATTTACTCGGTGGCGTCTTTTTGCGCGGGGTTTTACAAGGGAAATAATTGGCCAAACCCTTCTATTTCTTTCGGGATTATTTGGAAAACTTGTTTGCTCCCTCATGTGTGTTTTGCCTGGCTTTTGCTCCATAGAAGAATTCCAACAAGGGAGTTTCTCCTAACCCGTGGTTGAGCATCAATTTTGGACTTGACTTGTCCCTTTTTTGCGGCAAGCGAATCCTTGGATCATTTGTTCATTTTTTGTCATGAAAAAGTTGGTTAATTTGGAGCAAGGCCTTCAAGTGGCTTGGAGTTTCTGTGCCGATCCCAGGCTGCTTGCTTGAGTTTCTAATGTTATGAAGATCGCTGTTCAAGAAAGGTACACCCAAGGAGTTTGGAACGACTCTATGGTTCTTGATTATTTGGAGCATTTGGAAGAAGAGGAACAAATTTATTTTTCAAGGGAAACATGGAAGTCAAGACTTGTTTCTAGCCAATGTTCCCCATTGTTGGTTTTTCTATAAGATTAAGAACAAGCCACTTTCTTTTTCAGCTTCAGACATTTTGATTGATTCTAGCACTATTTGTGCATGATACTTTTGTAATTTATTGAGCAATTCACGTTTTATGACTCGTTCTTTTAATATATTTGGTAGACAAGCGGGGGTGCCAACATAGTTGGAATTTCCGCTCCGAATGTGCACTCTACCATTTTCTCTTAAAAAAATATTAATGTCCAAAACTACTGTTGAATTCAACATATAAAAATTTAATTATTATTTATTGGACCTGAATCGGATTGGGGTTGAGTAATTATAAAAAACAAATTAGAAATTGATATCACAGTGTATTTCCCTCAAACTATCAAAATTGAAAGGAATGGAATAGAAATTTGAATCTGTATTAATATGAAAATCCTCTTGATTTTTTTTAAAATTTTGTGGTTACATTGGACATTATCCGTATATTTGTTTCCATAATAAACATGCTCATGCCGCTTAAGTAGATTTTCGGTTAGTTGGTGAGCATGTTTGTTCTAGTAGGGCGGTAAATGAACCAAGCCGTTCATGAACAATTTGGTATTCGGCTCGGTAACTGCTCGACTCGATTAATAAATGAATAGTTTATGAACATGATTTTGGGCTCGGATATTAAACAAGCCGAACATAAACAAGTCATAGCTCAGCTCGTTAACTCGTGAACAAAGTCGGTTAGAGGCTCGACAAATGTTCGTGAACTAGCTCGGTTAATTTGAACATGATATAAAGTAAACTTTTTATAAATTGATTAATTGCTAACTACTAAGTTAACTTTGTTGGTTTTCGAATGACATTTTGAGGCTATATTATGCCTTTTTGTTACAGTGTTTCGTCATTCACAATCATACAAGCTTAAAATGTTGTGTTTTTAATTTAATTTCAGTCTTTGACATCTAATGTTATTAAATTTGTTAATGAATAAAAATAAACGAGCTCGTTCATGAATAAATTAACAAACAGTTCACGAACAAAATAAACGAGTTGTTCGTGAACAAATGAATACTTAAATGAGCCGAATAAACAGAGTTTTGAACTCGAATTTGAGCTAGAATCGGCTTGTGTTCGTTTAAAAATTATACAAAAGAACACAAATATGCCAAAACTCGGTTCGGCTCGATTCGTTTATGGCCCTACGTTCGAGGCAACAAAGATAGCAACATCTAGAATAACCAAAGGATCATATAATTCATTCAAAATTACAGGTTAATATCATATTCTCATAATCCCAAGTAGACTACCATATCATTGCCATTTATGCCTCTACGGATGGTGAACTCCGCAACATGTTATGGCAAGAATTACTTCCGTTTACACTGGAATTTCAAAACCTTTTAATCTGCGGGGATTTTAATGAGGTAGTTGACCCATCCGAAAGATCAAGCGCTAGATTATCCCCCATGACCATGTCTTCATTCCAATATTTTGTTCGAGATGGTGAATTAATTGACTTGCCTTTACACGGAAGGAACTCCACTTGGCACACTAGTGTTTCGTTCTCTTGGATTGACCGGGTGTTAATCGTCATTGAATTTTTCGGATATTTGGCCAAACATGTCATTATCAACCTTGGACGTAGCTTTGTCGGACCATCTTGCACTAGTCTTTCAATCCAGGGCAGCCCCATCCTCCAGGAAGAGATCATTCCGCTCTCTCAATCTATGGCATGATAATCATGATTTCTTACCGTTTATCAAACAATGTTGGTTCGAGATCATGTCAGCGAATATGCACAAGAATATCGACTTTAAGCTTCATCTATTGCAGAAAAAATTAGGCCGTGGCATGAGACCGACTATGGAAATCTTGAACGCCATATTAAGGAGCAAGAAAGTCGAGTTCTTATTTCACTTCTAGCAACGCGGCCCGCCCACTTTCAACAGTTCAATCTGCCAAATTTCATACTGCTAAATCATAATTACATCGCCTCCTTAATAATTTCAAAAGCCTCCGTCACCAACATGCAAGAGTCTCTTGGACCCATTTGGGAGACAATAACATGGCATTCTATCATCGATTAGCATAAGCCCATTAACTTCAAAATAGGATTCTTCAATTGGAAGTAGAAGGTCGTCTTACCTCAAGCGTTGAGGACATTACCAACGCCGCCCAGAATTTTTATTCAAGCCTATTCACTGCTACCCCGATTACACCATTCTCGCTACGCCATTTAAATTTTTCGACTATATTAGAAAGTCAAAATAGAGACTTGATTGCTCCATTTCACATCAATGAATTTTGGAATTGCATTCAGGTTTGTGGAGAAAATAAATAGTCGGGACCCGATAGCTTCAATTTTTTCTTCTATAAGCGTTTATGGGAGGATGTAAAACCCGAAATCATGAACCTACTCCATGACTTCCATGCGACGGGAAGGCTGCCAACTACCATCAAAAAATCACTCACGGTTTTGATTCTGAAAGTCCTGGGTGTGGCTTCCTTTTCCAATTTTAGGCCGATTGCATTAATTCACGGTGTCTACAAAATTATAGCCAAGATTTTAACCTCACATCTACAACCGATCCTACCTTCCTTGATGTCTGCAAACCAATTCACATTTATCAAGGGTCGGAACATCCGTGACTGTTCCTTTCTGGCATCGAAAATTGTTAACAAAATTCACCGATCACGTCGTTCATGCATTTTAATTAAGCTTGATTTCCATAAAGCTTTTGATTGCGTCTCCTGGAATTTTATTTATTCGGTCCAAATAAGAATGGGATTTGACAGAATGTGGGTATCTTGGTTATTGAATTGTAGAAAAGGCTTAATCACATCGATTCTAATCAATGACCAACTGAGAACACCAATTAATCTGCATAAGGGGGTCAAACAGGGCGATCCGCTATCACCATTTATCTTCAATTTGGAAGTAGAGGGACTCTAGCAACTGCTCGATGCAAGTATTGAGGCAGGGCTGCTCCCGAGATTCAGGTTAGCCCCTTCACAGAATGACATTTCTCTGCTTCAATTCATAGACGATACACTTTGCTTTCTGCCAGCCGATTTGAATTTAATTGCTCCATTCATGCGCATTCTAAAATGTTTTAAATGTATTTCGGGGCTAAAATTGAATTACCACAAATGTTCATTTTTGGGAATTAATTGCTCGGAGGAATTAGAGGAATCTTCCACAATTTGAGTTGTCGTGTTGGAAAATTCTCAATCACATATCTTGGAGCTCCGCTTTGTCTCAATCACGTTCTATCTGTTTGTTGGGACCCATTGATCACGAAATTCATAAATCGATTATCAAATTGGATAGGTCGTTGTCTTTCTTACGCGGGTCTTTTAGTCTTGATTAAATCTGTTCTCGCATCGCTCCCAATATACCTTCTTTCCACACTTAAGCTCCCATCTACGGTCAACACTACCTTAACAAGATTGATACGAAACTTTTTGTGGTGTGGTGATTCAAATGTTAGTGGGATTTGCAAAGTAAGTTGGGCTACCGTCTCTCTATCAAAGCGCCTTGGAGGTTTAAATATCTGTGATATTTTCTTAACGAATTTCAGCCTATGTTGCAAGTGGTTATGGAAACTAAGGGAGGAAAACCAAGATTTACTATGGTAGTCGGTTTGTGTGTCATTTTACGGTTTCACATCTTAGAATGATCTACTCAATATCGAACCACATGAACTTTCGCCTATTTGGAGAAATATCGTGTTATGTTGTTCGCGTAATGAATTATTTCGTCAGCACTTTTTCTCCAATACCCAAGTCAACATCGGTAAAGGGCTTCGTGCTTCATTTTATCATGATAATTGGTCATCAAATCAAACATTGGGGTCGCTTTTTTCGGATATACTCATCTTGTGTAATATGAAGAAAAGCACGGTTGCATTGGGCTGTAGTATCTTGTTCTCTTCGTCAGCCTATTCGCGGCCCTTTTAGAAACGATCATTGCGTGTTTTGATGAGGGAGAGATGTGAGAAACTGAAGGGTTGAATTTTAACAACAAATCCATCAATTTTTCAGCCACAAACAGTGCCTAGCAGTGTTCTTTTTTAGGTGCAGCAGCTCTCTTTTTCCGATAGAGTGGATGCCTTCACTTGGGAAATCGGAGAGTGTCAAATCTACTCCGCTTGTTCGTTTTGCAGCAACTATTATGCTAGACCAGGTTGGCTCGAGCCTTTGATTGACTTCACCATTGTTTGGAAGTCCCTTTTACTGCCGAGAATAAATTTTTTTAGTTGGCTAGCCTTCCATGGTTAGCTTGCAACGAGGCATTTTCTTGTATCGCGCAGCTGCAATGCTATCCATGATGAATCATGCCCTTTTTGTAACGAAGTAAAAACACAAGATCATGCTCTTCTTCATTGCCAAAGCAGCTCCCATATTTAGCATGAATTTATGAGATGGTTCTGTTTCCAATTCCCATTGCCGCGCACTAGCTATGGTTTTTTTGGAAGTGTGGCGTTGTTGCTTTCGACTGGGATTATACCATAACTTGGAACCTCTTTATGGTCTATCGTATCTTGGTTCATTTGGAAACGGCGTAACAAAATTGAGTTCAAGGGTGCCGCGAGCTCGGAGGACATCTTTACCAAGAGTCTTTATTTATGCTGGTTTATTTTTTTCATTGTAAAACCAACCGCTTTCTTTTTCAACCTCGAATATCTTTGCTAACTTGAGGTTTTTACTTTGTAATTAGACTCCATTGTTTTTCGTTCTCACCTAGAGAATGGAACGGTTATTTTAATAAAAGAGAGGCGGGAGTTTTGTAGGCAAGCTAAGAAACCAACCTAGTTGGGGACCTCGCACCGAAATTTTCTCCTGTCTTAACCTTTTAGCTTTCAAAAAAATTATAGGTTGATACTAATGAATCAAACAAGGTGTGATAGATACAAGTCGTAATCAATTTTTGTTAAATGGAATATTGCACTCCAGGATGGTGCAATAGCTCATGCAGCAACAGAACAACTCCTTGACCTCTTTTTTAGGCAAGATTAGATGCATTAGGAGGTTCAACATAGAGGATGATTTTTGACATGAGAGCAAAATTCTAGGAATTAAAATAAGCCAAACAAAATAAAAATAAGGCTATTATTGTTACACCCGGAGTCTTCGTTTTCTTCTTATACACAAAACAGATGAGTGAAATTTTATTTCACACAATGCGTTTGCTACTACAAAAAAGAATAATTTTCAGAGGCTAGCCTACAAGAAACACAACACACACGTAGGAAACTCGATAATTACTTCCCTTGACCTTTTAGCTGGGGGGTTTTGTTGGATTTTTGACAATGCTTCTTCCAAGCATAACATTCATTTGCTTTTAGGCCTTGTTTTTTTTCAACTACAATTCAATTAAGTTCAATTTAATTAAGTTCAATTTAGTTAAGTTTAATTCAGTTAAGTTTAGCTATGTGTAGTTATAAATTTACAGTATAATAAGTTAAGTTAATTTAAGTTCAGTTCTGCTTTCAAAAGTTAAAGAGAACATGGCCTTACGCTTTCGTTTACGTTTTGTTTTCCTTTCTTATTTTTTTGTTCGTTTTTCATTTTAATTAATAATATTTGAGTCTAATTTGCTGGCCTCAACTTCATTAAAAAAAATTTGACCCGTCCATGTTTTTAATGAAACTACAAAATAAAGTAAACTTAAAAAATATGACATGTGGTTTCGTTGTTTTTCAATATAAGGCATGTGAATTTTTTTTTTGCAAAACTTAATATTAAATAATGCCATGATCAAGTAGTATTATCCATTTAAATTGAAATTTTGCATGTTTATTAATTAAAAATATAATATACCTCAATGTTTTTCAGAAGTGCAATTTTTTTATTTAACAATGATTTTTAAACTTTACAAAATCATATCAAAATGAAAAATTTCTCAAATTTACTCAAACACGATGTTTAATGCTTAGATATTATGGTTAATTTTACTTAAAATCATCAATGATACGTGAACTTTATAGTTATTACTATAATGATATATGAACTTCAAAACGTGACATAAAGGTATACCAACTTCACATTTACTAACATAATGATTAAAACTAGCTTTGACTCTCCTTAAACAGGTAAAATTAAATATTTATCCATTTTCAATATCTTATTTCCAAATTTATCCCCATCTTCTTCTTCGTGTTCATGGGTATACTCTTTTTAGTTTCTCACACTTCACTTATCTACCTCCATAACCAATTGTTTTACTCTCTCTATGTACAAGAATTTATTATTTTTTATTCACATAAAAGTATTACCATTCATGTAATTAAGAAATTCAAAATCCTAATCGAAAATATGTTGTGTGTGGAGAAAGCAAGATTTAAATCAAAGATGTTTGCTAGAAAAAGTAAAATCACTTTTGAATAGCTTCAAGAATCATAAAACATAAAAAGTAAAATATGCATGGTGACACAACGGTTTTTAACGTGGTTTCCAGAATCAGTTTAAGGAATTCCGACTATTCTATGCAGAAAGGCTCTCCGGCAGCAATTTCATTGAACTCAAAATAAGAAGGTACAACCAATAAGTACAAGAACATTTACAGACTTGAGTTTCTCACAAATAACATAGAGTTTACAGAAATAGTGAATCCCTAATCCCTCAAGAGAAAAACTCAATCACAAGTACTAGAACTAGAGCTCAAATACACAGGATTACGTTAATGAAGAAGAGATGAAGAAGATGAACAGATCAAGCCAGTGAACCCAAGGGGAACCCAGAAATCCTCTTTCTCTTTCCAAACTCTACAATTTCAGCCTTAAGCACAAAACCAATGAAAAAGAGCTTATATAGATAGGTTTATGGAGCTTTATTCATGGCCCTTCAATAAGCTTTAATCTAACAGTTGAGATTGCATCAATTTAAGTCAGCTGCATCATTGGACTTGGGTTGAACCAAATGAGTTTTTCTTTCACAAGCCCATAAAGATACAATGGACTCTATTCCAAATAGGCCCATAGCTTAAAGACCAATATCAATTCCCCAAATCTTCACCTTGATTTGAGTTTTCTAAGCTGCTACCAACGATGAGCCTTTCCCAAGGCTATCCACACAAATGTTAAGCTTGTTTCAGCATCCCAAGATGATAAAGGGCATCCTGAAATTTTGAAACATAAATAATCTTAGTGAATATATTTGCAATGTTAAAAAATGTTGAAATTTTCCTAATATTCACAGTTTCATAAGAAATAACATCCCTAATGAAGTGTAACCTAAAATCAATATGTTTAGTTCTTCATGAAATACAAGTTCTTGCTTAAATGAATTGCACTTTGAGAATCACAGAAAATATCAACATTATCTTGCTTAAATCCTAACTCAGAGATTATTCCTTTTAACCAAACAGCTTATTCAATTACTTTAGTCAAAGAGACATACTCAGTTTCAGTTGTTGACAAAGCTACAATGTATTGTACATTAGATTTCCAACTTATCAAATTATTGCCAAAAGTAAAACAATAACTAGTTGTAGATCTACGTTTACCAAATTTAGCAGCAAAGTCAAAGTCACAATAACCACATACTTTAAAATCATTATCAATAGAGCACAAAAACTTTAGACATAAAGAATTACAATTCTTAAAGTACCTTCCCAACCTTATCACTGCATCCCAGTGACTTTTATTAGGATTAGACAAGCCTACTAATAACACTAACAACATAGGCTTTGTCAGGTCTGGTACAGACTATGGCATACATCATACTCCAACAATATTCAAATATGGTATTTTATTCATGAATTTATTCTCATTTTCACTTAAGGTTCCAACAATTGCAAATAATTTAAGATGAGCATCTAAAGGAGTTGATACATCTCTACTAGTGTTCAATTTAAAATTATCAAACACTTGAACATTATAATCAGATTGGGACAGAAGCAAAATACAATTATTTCTATCACGAATTATGTTCATTCTTAGTTATCTCTTAGAAGGACCCATTTTCTTGCATATCAAATTCTTGTTTTAACAAGTCAATAAGCCTTTTTTAATGTCAAGTTTTGATTACTAGCAACTAGCATATCACCAACATATAACAAAAGATAGGTAACAAAATCTATAGATGAGTCTAAATAGTACACACAAGAGTAATATTGACTTCTTTTAAAATTATGTTTAGTCGTAAAGTCATCAAATGTCATATACCATTGCCTAAGGGTTTGTTTAAGCCCATACAAAGACTTTTGCAGCAAGAAGACATAATTTTCTTTACCCTTTTCTGCAAAACCATCTGGTTGACTCATCTAAAGTTTCTCATCAATGTTTCCATGTAAAAAGACATTTTTAATATATATTTGTATTAATTCAAGATTCAACATGACAACAATAGCAAGTAGAATTCTAATAGAAACATGTTTAACAATAGGGGAGAAGATTTCATTATAATCTATACCCTCTTTTTGAGAAAAACCTTTGGCTACTAATCTAGCCTTAAACCTCTCTTTCTGAACACTAGGAATCTTAGGTTTCTTTTTAAGATCCATTTACAACCTATGATATGTCTAATACTAGGTTTAGGTACAAGTTTCTAAGTCTCATTTTTATTAAGAGATGAAATTTCCTCTTTCATAGCATTATACCACATATTCGAATTAGCATGAGTTTTAGCATCAGTATAACTCAAAGGGATATCACTATTTATAGAATCAGAGATAAATATGCAATGAAATTACATGCTAAGCAATCTTATAAAATATAATCAGATTATTTTGCAGGCATCCTAATTACTCTCCTAGTTCTGATATTATTATTGTTATCATTATTGATTTCAAGAATAGGACCTTCCTTGGGTTCCTCTTTATCCTGATGCTCAATATAATCAATTTAAAGTTGTGGAGCAACTTGAGGATTACCCTGATCAATGTTTTTATTATCTGAAAACCCCACCTCAAAAATAGACATGTCATTTGACAACTTCCTTGATTTACAGGTTTGACCTTAGGAAATTCATATTATTGAATAATACATTCCTACTGACAATTACTCTATTATCATTAAGAGACCAAAGTTTATATCCCTTTATACCAGTATGATAACCAATAAAAATGCATTTATTAGCCCTAGGTTCAAGTTTAGACCCCACATTATGAACAAAAGCAGCACACTTAAACACTTTTAAATGACTATATGAAATAGGATGGTCATTCCAGACCTCATTAGGACATTTAAAGTTCATAGTAGCATTAGGTGATTTGTTTATCAAATAACAAGAAGTTGAGGCAGCCTCAGCCCAAAACTTAGGGCTCAAGCTTGACTCAGTAAGGAGACACCTTACTTTATTAAGAATGGTCATATTATATCTCTCAGCAATTCCATTTTGCCGAGGGGTATAAGTACAAGTCCTATGTCTTAATATCCTATTTTTAACACAATTTTCATTGAATTCATTATCTATATACTCTAAACCATTCTCAGTCCTAAGAACCTTAATTTTCTTTCCCTTTAAGTTTTCTACTAAGATTTTCCATTTATAGAACTTTTCTAATGCATCATTCTTATGTTTTAAGAAGTAAATATAGACCGTTCTAGAATAGTTATTGATAAAAGTAATAAAATACTAAGAACCAGACTAGGAAAAAGGAACAAATGAAGAACCCCATAAATCACCATGCGCATAATCCAAGCATTTAACAGATATAAAGTTTGTAAAGGTAAAAGATTTTTTATGTGATTTCCCTAAGATACAAATGTCACAAGCATCAATTTTACTAAAGTTAGGGATAGTAACACTACCATTCTGGTTTAGCATAGTTAATCACTTCTGACCAATGTGGCCCATCCGTTTATGCCACAAGGTTACACTATCCATTTTAGCCACAGTACTATTACTTTCACAGACAACAGAGTTAACTTGAACATACAAACCATTAATTAAGAGACCTTTCATGATACATGAGTTATCCTTAAATATAAGTAATTCACCATTTTTAGCATAGAAAAAAACCTAAGATTATCAAGAAAGCTTAAAGATATCAAATTTCTTTTTAATACAGGTATGTATCTCACATTATTTAAGATAATGGTTTTATCATTCCACAATTTCATCTTAATTAAACCAATACCGTGAACATAACAAATGTTATTATTACCCATTACAACTTGACACCTTTTAATTTTTTTAATTTCAATGAATCAGTCAAGATTGGGACACATGTGATAGGTACATCTTGAGTCTAAAATCCAACCAAGTTCATTTTTAATATTACTAATAGTTAAAGCTTCAATGTCAAAATTGGTGGGAGTGTTAGCTACTCCACCTTCATTATTGAAAGTCTCTATTTTAGCCCGTCTTTTTTATAGTACTTTCTAATATGATCCTTTTCTTTACAATAGTGACCAACTGTATTAGTGAAAAACTTAGGTTTATTTTAATCTTGATTACTTCCAGTGTTGACATCATTAGCCTTCCTATCATGACATTTTTTCCCTTTATCTTATGTTTTATATTTAAAACATCAATAGAAGAATTAAAGGACTTACCTTGAGAATGACCTTATATTTCCAATTCTCTCATTTTGAGAGAATCAATGATATCCCCAACTTCAAGAGTTTCCTTTCCATATTTCAGAGAATCTTTCACGTTTTTGAAAGAATCAAGAATGGAATTTAATAATTGAATAACTTGAGTATCATCAGAAATATTTTCACCTGTATTTTCAAGATTCATAATTAATTTTTGAAAAATCATCAATATTTTCATTAACAATTTTAACTGCAGACATCTTATAACTGAACAATTGTTTCTTTAAAATGCAATTCTAGACAAAGAAGTAGTCATATACACAGACTCAAGATTAAACCATAACATAGGGGCAATTTCATTCCTTACTTCCCTAAAGACACTATAAAAAAGATTCAATATTATGGTACTAAGAGCAAGTTTATCTGAGTTTTCAATTTCAATTTAGGTGGTTGGTAAAGCAACAAGACCTTCAAGGGTCTTAACACAGTACTGTTTAACCAAGATATCCCTAAACTTACGTTTCCAACTACTAAAATCGCTTTTACCATGAAATTTTTTTACATGCATTTTAGTTGAAGTTATTATAAGAGAAAGTTATCCAAGAATTACTCAATTATCATTTTAATTGCCAAGATCATGACACAAGGTTTAAACTAAAAAACCCAAATCTAACATGTGATAAACAAAAATGAAAGAAGAGACAAGAGTAAGGAAGGAAATCATCCGAAATTGCAGGCTTTGATACCACGTGTTATGCGCAGTGGACGCAAGATTGGAATCGGAGTAGTTTGCCAGATAAAGTAAAATCACTTTTAAACAACTTTAAGAATCATAAAACGCAGAAAGTAAAACATGCATGGTGATACGACGATTTTTAATGTGGCTTCCAAAATTTGTTTTAAGGGATTCTGACTATTACACAGGGAAAGGCTCGCCAACAGCAACTTTATTGCTTTATTGAACTCAAAACAAGAAAGTGCAACCAACAAGTCCAAGAACATTTACAAACTTGAGTTTCTCGCAAATAACATAGGGTTTATAGAAATAGTCGAACCATAATCCCTTAAGAGAAAAACTCAATCACATGTACTGAAAATAGAGCTTAAATACATATAATTACGAAAAGTAACCATTGAATCAAGAAGAGAAGAAGAAGATGAAAAGATCAAGCTAGTGAACCCAAGAGGAACTCGAAATTCCTCTTTCTCTCTCTCTCTAAACTCTACAACTTTCAGCCTTAAGCACAAAACCAGTGAAAAAGAGCTTATATAGCTAGGTTTAGGGAGCTTTAATCATGGCCCCTTCAATCAGCTTCAATCTAACGATTGAGATTGCATCTATTCAAATTAGCTGCACCATTGGACTTGGGTTGAACCAAATGAGTTTGGCTTTGACAGGCCCACAAAGCTATAATAGACTCTATTCCATATAGGCACAGAGTTTAAAGACCAATATCAATTCCGCGAAATATATAGGGAAATAAACACAAAAATATAATGTTTAGTATAAATAATTACTATTTTATCTATTATTTAATTTAATTATCAAAAGTATATTGTCAATGTTTTGAAATTCCATTTTTACCATCTCGTAGTTATTTTATAGTTTCCTAGTCGCATTTCATAGTAATTATGTAGTTAACTTATAGTTAGTTTAAATCAACATAACTTTGTTATATTTTTTTTATCATAATTGGACATAATTATTAAAATTTGATTCACTCGAACGACTATGCATACTCAAATTTTCCTTTTATTTTGTCACATTTTCTTATAAAATTTAGGTTTTATAAATCTTTAATTTTGTAAAATTAAAAAATAAGATTCTTTTTTTCTCCTTTTATGTGTAAATGAGAAATATTCCTTTCAACATTTTTTTATGTTGACTTTGTCAAACCTTATAACTACATTCTCTCTCTTATTAAATTTAATTTTGTAACTTCAAACGCCCATATCTCACAAACCGTTGATATTTTCGAATCAATGCTTTGAAATATTTTGCTTGTCTTAATTTTAAATTGAAAATGACATATACTTGAATTTTTTAGAAAAAATAATGTTTCACAATCTTATGCATGGTATAATTGTGGACTGGTACAATACCCTTTTACTGAATTTTCATGAAAGCATTATAAATTGTTTAAGAGTTGTATATAATGAATTTATATAATTTTTTGTTTCTCCTTTATATTCATAACGATACCGATTTCCCCATAAAAATCATGGTACGAAGACCTTAAATCCAGTAATAAAGCTCTTATACATGTTATAATAGTGGTATAATGTATTTATATAGTATATCTCCCCTTTATGTTTAAAATAGAACACATTTCCAAGTAAAAAATTAAATTATCGTAGTCTTATACGTAGTATAATAGTTAACAATATTTTTCCTTGCTGTAAAAGCGTTAAAATCTAATAAAATGACAAAGTTAATAGTATTTTCTCTTTGTTGTAAAATCAATAAAATCTAAAATTTGTTATACATGTGGTTTAATTTCCTTAAAAAAATAATAATATCACAATTAT